>PNEQ01129590.1:0-36608 GCA_003012365.1 Medauroidea extradentata
AACAACTATTTTTAAAAACCGAACGTGACACGCACTTTTTCGTACTTTAATCTAGCAAGTGAATGCAGTAATTAGTAAAAATTTTTATTCTGATTCTTGCTGTAATGGCTGCAAAATTAGTATGCAAAGTTCGTTTAAAGTGTCAAAACATATATTAAAAAGTTTTTTCTAAAAAAAATTATGTTTCTTCAATACTTGTAATTTATGTCTACTACAAAATAAATAATTTCAAGTTCATTTTAACATTATTTATTTAGGGAATAATCCCCCTTAAGGGTGAAACAGCATGCACGCCGTACCCTAGTCGCTAGATGTAAGTTACTGAACCTCTCGCCTACAATTCGTCATCATGATACAATATGTGGCGACCCTATAACTTCATGACGTACTGTTAAAAACTGACTTCGATTGTGCATACCCATAACTTTTTAAGATTCTGAACCAATATGGCTACGTACCCACTTTCAGCCGCGTGAAAAATAAGGACTTGGAATGGGTAAGCACGCTTGTAACGTGTCGCTATTACTAAGCAGACGTCATTATCTTACACTGAGCGGTTTTCGAATGTACTTCTATCGACCGGAGCTCTGCACACCCCTCAGCTACCAAGGCAGGCTGCCACCTTAAGGGCGCGGTTCACCTCAGTTTTTTTATTTTATATTTGTGCCACATATTTTTTTCTTATTTTAGACATAAATTGTGACTAAATCTCCCTCTTAGAAAATTGTTGTATCTCTCATAGTTTTCTCGTAATGAGTCGTAAACGTCAAAATTTGCACTTAACGGTTTTATGTACGCCACTAAAACCAACTGCCATACTAAACCGAAAAAATTCACAGTGTATAACAATGTTGTAGTCTATGATTTGACATATATAAAACAAAAATAAATAAATTTTTGTATTTAAAAAAAATTAAAATTTTTAAATTTTCATTTTAAAATTCAGCATTTTTTATTAAATATAAAATTTTATTTTGTTTTTATATGTGTAATTTCTTAGCCTACAACATTGTTATACACTGTGAATTTTTGTCGGTTTGGTATGTCAATTGGTTTTAGTGGCGTACAAAAACCGTAAAGTGCAAATTTTGACGTTTACCTCTCATTACGCGAAAACTATGAGAGATGCAACAATTTTCGAAGAGGAAGATTTAGTCACAATTTATGTCTTAAATATAAAAAAAAATAGCTGGTACAAATATAAAAATAAAACAAAAGACGTTGAAAATTTAGGTAAACCGCGCCCTAAAGGGCAATTTTCATCAACATGTTTTTATTTTTTTATTTGTACAAGTTTATTTTCTTGTTTTAGACATAAAATTAGACTGAATATTACTCTTATAAAAATGTTTTGTCTCTCATAGTTTTTGCGTAACGGCTCGTTAAAGACAAACTTTGCATGTTTCCGTTTTAAGGACGACACTAAAACCAACTCACTTGCCAAACTGAAAAAAATTCACAGTGAATAACGATGTTGTAGACTGCGAGTTCAGCTATGTTAGACCTCCCAAAAATTATTGAAATTTTCCAATTTTAATTTTTAAAATTCAGCATTTTAATGTAAATACAAAACGTTTTTATTCTTTGTTTTTATGTACATGAAATTGTAGCCTGCGACGTCTTTATCCACTGTGAATTTTTTCAGTTTGGTATGTCAGTTGATTTTAGTGTAGTCATTAAAACAGCAACAAGCAAATTTTGTCTTTAACAAGCCATTACGCGAAAACTATGAGAGATAAAAAAAAATTTGATAAGAGACAAGTTTAGTCACATTTTGTGTCTAAAATAAGGAAATATAAATATCTGGTACAAATGAAAAATAAAAACATGGTGATGAGTTCAACGCTAAGATCATTAATCTATAACTGTAGGTTTCTTGAAGCCAATTTGCGAAAGTTAAACAAAAGTAATCCTAGACAACAGTTTTATCCAACGTTTTAAACAAAATTGTTTCCGGTGATACGAACTACTGAGGCACAATCACTGACGCCAGAACCTCGTGCATTTAACTGCGGCGCAAGAGATCATGCGTAACGAATTAGTAATTATGGATAAATATTTACTCATAAAGTTGAAAAATACCATTATCTAAGATTGTCATTGAGTATTTTTATCCATATTGGCTTCGAAAAAAGCGTAGAAATCAATTTATGTTTTCAGCGTTTATTTATCTACCACGCACTTAAAATGCGTTGCAGTATGTTCGTAAACAGGTTTTTTTAACGTAAATATTCCACGTGCGCCCATTGTGCCAACGTACGAAAAGAAACCAAATATCAGACAAGATCGGAACCTCATTGTTAAGAAACCATGCTCACTAAAAACTATGTTTTTACGTCCTCCAGCATAGTTATAAACGGACATTTCAGACTTCCGTACTTCAAAATGTAATAACCGGATGTATGTGAAACTCAGATTGAGATATGCTCAGAACTTTGCTACAGACTTTCCACCAATAAAATTATATGGTCTCCGGCAAATCCCATAGTAAAAACGGATCGACGGATATCTTGCACGCTTGTTCAGCGCTTGGCTCGTTTTGAGACGATGCGGCATTTAATGCATGCTTCGAAGTCGACCTTACAGCTCCGTCCCTTTTAAGCATCTAACCCTTAAAGTTGTGAATGATATTAAAAATTAAGATTCTAGACTTAATTACGTATATGGCATTGAATTACAAATATTTCTAAATAAACGACGTATGGAGTTTGGGCATTTACTTCTGAAACAGCCTGTAAAAGTAGTTTGCGACTCGTGAGTTCTGGCTCTAGTCCGTTATCTGTCAGAGTGTTATCACGACCGACACTAGGGAATGGTTGAATGCTCAGGGCTTCATGCAGACCACAAGTTGTACGACGTAACCTCGTCCGACGTAACTCTGCAAACACTTCAAAAACACTTTTTTTTGTCTCAACTAATTCTTGTTGTTGCAGAGTAAAAAATTTAATTTAAGTATGAACCATTGGAAAGTATCTTTGCCGCGAAGAAATTTTTTGTTTAAAGGATTCAGAAATACTAACAAAAATATTATACTATTAATATGGTTTATTAGAAACCTTTATTTTGACGTTAGTTGTGGTAGCTTCAACACGAGCTTTATATTTAAAAAATTATCTTATTTGCTACCAAGTAGCATAGGCCTACTATTTTCAAATAAAAAATGTTAACCTCAGACACGAGTTTATCGTATATTTCATTGCTGTAAGGCAATATTTGTTTATCGCAAGCTAAATATGAAGTTAGCTAAGACTGGCAACTTTTCAGAATGCCCTTCGACTATCTTCGGAAAAATTCGCCACATCTAAGGTGTCCAATTTTCAACACTGAGTCACAACTGTGTTCTTGTATGCTCGTTGTATGTAGCAGCAGGCGTGCTCAGTAAAAACGTTTTCCTTACAACAAAGTAATATTTTTCTTTGATGACATTTAGCTCGCAGTTAGTGTTAACCCTTCTCTGACTTCCCTTCTACGTCTTCACACTACCATTCGTCTCCCACCAAGGCGATCCGGGTTCGATTCCCGGCGGGGTCGCTCCCCAGATTTTCGTATGTGAGATTCGTGCCGAACGATGCCCTTGGTCGGCGGGTTTTCTCGGGGACTTCCCCCCCCCCCCCATCCTTTCATTCCGGCGCTGCTCCGTACTCACATCATGACACCCCTTACCAGCGCTAAAGACTTACCGCTGGCCAAAATTTCTTCAGTTTACTTCCACTGCGGTATACTCAGTAAAAACCAGCAGGTGGTCAGTCATCATTCTTTAGAACTCATGCTACGAGGGCGTTCTCCAGCGAGACTTGGCCGGAAGTGAACAGTTCTGCCACGAGCTAACAGTTTTCCCTTTCATCCAGACGAAGGCGAGGGAAGTATTTAAAAAATAAAAAAGCGACCGGGAGAACTACTTTCATCAAGGCCGTTGCGGGTGGATTGTTTCGGCTTCCGGCTATTCTTGGCCAGGTCCCAGCCGCCGCGGGCGATATCGCACGCCGTCTCGCGCGTTCGCGTTTCCTAACACATAAGACACACCTCGACGTAAGTGTATCGCAGCGCGCACTGTTCCAAGATATGTAGGCCGTTTATGGTGAAACTTCAATCCGGATTACACCTGACGTACAGAGTCCACTGAGATTTTACTAGAAACACTTTGTTGTGGACTGAAGTAGGAGTGAAGCAAGATAATCCACTCTACTTGTTGAGGTGGACTGGACTGAAAAGAAAACGCGCAGGGCCAAGCTGCCGACACATTGCGTTGTTAAGTGCTGTGGTTAGGTTAGAAAAGAATAGAGAATAAATTATAGTTAAATATATCATCCTAAAGGCAAGTATTTGTAAACCGAAACGGCTTTTAAAAAGCAAAACAACTTGAAAAGAACTAATGATCATCAAGCAGCTGAACAAATTTTCTTGAATCATAGCTACTCTGAATCAAGTCACGTTTCAAAAAAAAAAAAAAAAACTAAAGCAAAATCGGTTTATCCGTTTAAAAGCAACGATGCCACAGACACACACATACACAGAGCACGTTAAAATTACAACACCCTTGTTTTTGCGTCAGGGGTTGAAAATATTTGATGAAAGAATAGTAAATAAAACGCGTCAAATATTGACTGTATTGGTGTAACAAAACGTAAATTTAACTGCACAAAAACTCCGCTATTGACTAAGTGAGTGAGAGATTTTGGTCCGCGCTTAGCATCGAGGAATTTAGCACTGGTGTGGGGTGACATGAGGTGAGTATGGAACAGCACCGGAATGAAAGGACGTGGGAAACTGGAGAAACTGAGAAAACCCGCCGACTAATGGCATCGTCCGGCGCGATGTCCATCCGTTGTTGAGAGAAATAAATCTGCCAGACAACCAAAATGTATGTTTTGATTCAAGTTTTGTAGGCTTGTTTGGCCATATAGATACATATATATGATTAATAGTACCAACGCTTTTCTTGGTGTACACCTCGGTATGTGCAACACAACTGCCACATGCTCAGAGTGTATGATCAATGCTAATATATACCACACGCCTTAGAACACAACCATGCTACGCCACTGTTAGCAGCTGGTTCCAAGAAGTATTCCGAGAGTAGATGTTAATGCTTGTTCTGAAACACTTTCAGATACGCGCTGTAAAAAAAATGTAAATGTACCACACCGATGTGCTATCAGTAGTGACCCGTGAATTTCGCGAAAAGAATTTTGCACCAGCTTGATTCAGTGTATTATGTGCACATCATCAGCCCTGATTCGTGGTCAGTGATTGGATGTTTTCAACTCTCGGCGTCGTGGGATTCTACCCTCAAATAATAGACGTGTGGTGTCGCAGCAGCTATATTCTGATTGGCAGAGTCAAATAAGTGACACCTCTACACCAATACACTCTTGTCAATCACCAGCAAGCAAATTTGCAGATGTGCGCATAAAGCAATGAAACAAAGTAGTGGAAAATTCTCTTCGCTAAAATCAGATGTTCCTACTGATATCCGAGGCGCGAATATGGATAGTCATTTACATGTCAAATTATATTCGACCTGTGACGATGTCGCTTTCGGACAGAAAACCTTTTCTGCATTGAGAAGATGGCAACATTGCCACAGGAATATGAATGTACGTAGAAAATAAAATGTGACGAGGTTTTTGAGTTTTTAAAAATTTTAGATACTTATTTGTTTTTAATTTTCAGGGTATTCCAAAACGCTCTAAAAGACCCGTATAGCTATGTGGGTCTCACTGTGGTGAACAAAGAAGTTACTGGTGACATAACTTATGTTATGTAGTTTCGACCGGTACTATAACTATAGTAGGCACGAGTATTTCGCGTATTGATTGTAGGTCAGGTTGAACGCCAATAACCTGTATATCACTGAACTTCTGTGATTAGACGACAGTTGTTTTGACACGCCTTTGGAGGTTGCAAGCCAGTAGTAAATAATAAAATATTTTGTGGGTCTCCCCACTTGTATGGTTAGGAGCCAATGAATATTCGACTTTGGCCAGTGTGTGTATAGGACTGAAAAGTCTAGACTGCTACCAGATTAATACGCGAAATACTCGTGCCTCTAACTCTAAGCCACATGTAACATAATTTAAAATGTAAATCCATATCCTTAGGCTCGTCAAGGTTTTGTGTCAAGTAGGACCTTCAAATAACTTCAAGATAAAATTTCTGTCTGTAACTAAACAAAATGAGGCAGCCCGAACCTACAACTGAGTTAGCAACAACTCTTGTTTTCAACTGAAAGTGTCGACAGTCATTTGTTTATCCCCGCAGTTATGAAAGCGGCTGTACTGGTGTGAGTTTTCGTGAGAATATGCAGATGGAGTGAACGCCTTCTGGGAGTCTCTCAAGCTGTTGCTCTTTCAGAGGAGAAATGAATAGCTTGCAAAGAACTGTAGATACTTGGCTGAGGTATCGAAACCCAACTTCAAAAAGTATCCAGAATGTTCCTGTTTTCTTGTGGTTAAAGCGTATCTGTTCTCTTGCTTTGTAGAGCGGATTAGAAAAGAGGTAAAAAAAACTCGCCTCGCATTTAGGAGTTACGATTCCCGGCTCCGACCATCCTGATTTCTGTTTTCCAGTGTTTTTTTTTTTTTAATAACTCCAGGACCTGGCAGACTCCTGTCCACTTTCCTCCGTGTTCTTCTACCAAGACTTTGAACTGTTCGAGGGTATACAAAACGTCAAACAAATAAAATAATAAATTCATGGATGAAATCTGCAAGGACACGAGAATTATCTTATTAAGACTCACCTGTGGGTTAAAAACTGACAGTAGACTGTAAATTATTTTGACTTTGTTGACATGTAGACTAGCTGTCACAAACTATATCTGTGTACAAAGGCGTCAGCTGATAGTTGGTTACTCACGGCCTCAGTGATACCATGATTAGGGACACGATAACCTCGCTGGTTCAACGACCTGCAGGAGAGGTTCCACAGGTGTATATATACACATAAGCCTTTACTGTGCCTCATTGCTAGAGCCGATGATTTTTGATGAAAAGATGTCTGCGCTCTTTAGTTTTGCAGTGGTTTCGAAAATATTTTTGACGCAAATTAATTCATACATCAAAAATTCGTTTTACTGTTTTAACATAGTTTGTAATCTGAATTTTCTGTTGCAATACGCTAAACGGATTTTTAGATTTTTGCCCCTGAAATATCACTTAATTTGTTGTCATATAAGCCAAAAAGATTAATTTTTTGTTAGCAAACGGTACATTATTTTAAAAAATTCAGTGCCAAAATTGTGTATCGTATGACTGTACACAGTCACAAATTTTTTCGAAGCATTTTCTTAAGAAACATTCGAGTTATTTGTTATTGTTTGAAATAAATCAAAGACCATGGCCTTAAGTGCACATCTGCAACTCTGCTTCACAAGGGCAGCTTGTCTTTGTGTGCAAAGTCGTCTCTCATCTGACTTTGCCAATCAGAGTAAAGTTGGCAATACGTCTGTTATTTGTGGGTAGAACCTCAAGAAGCTTAAAACATCCAATCACTGACCATGAAGTGAGCTACAGAAGTGCTCATAAAGCAATGAAACAAGTACGTGTAGGGCAGAAATATTTTCACCAAAAATCATCAGCGCTACTCATTGCCTGCAGTCTCAGCGAGCAATTTAACTAAACTAACATCTTGCTGTAACACTTGATTAGTTCCTGGTTTAACTGCAGAGTTGTTATTTGCATGTGTTCTTTCAAGGCATCAGTGTCGAGGCGTGGGTTTTTTTCCGAGGGGAAATGACTATACAGAGGGACCTTAAAATTTCTCGTTTTCATTTGAGTTCAAGCTAGAACCCAATCTACTGTAAGTTCGTGTCTCTTTCGTAACTAGCCCTATAGCCTTGACATCCGTGATTTGCGCGTTGAAACATAAAACACTGGGGGTAAAACACACCCAATCACTAGGGACTCCTGTTTTTCGCGAAAAGAATTTTGCCCCAGTTTGTTTCGGTGACTTACGCGTACATCTGCAATGGAGCTTCATGGTTATTGGCAGCGTGTCTGTGCCTATCATTTGACTGAGCCAATTACAATAACGTTCCAGCAACACCACGCGTCTGTGATTTGCCGGCAGAATACCAAGGTTCGTGACAGTTAGAATATCAAATTACTAGAGACATGCAAAATTCGCGTTATAATTAGGTAGCAGACTAAACTTCACGTTTCTATACATAACAGAACATACTCTGCGATTCAATTGACCACGAACTTTTATGTGCTGTAATTTACGTGTGTTACGTCTTTACAGAGATTGGCCTCTCACCAGTGAAAGCATTCTCCGCGGTAAGTCACGAAATATCGGCCAGCGGGAGACGTCGAACGAGCCTATAGTCACTTGCAGTCTAGTCAGCTGTCAGAAAATAACGTGAATTTTGCATGTGTCTACCAATTACTGATTACGAAGTAGAAATGCAGATGTGCACCTAAGGCAACGAAACAAAGTGGGGCAAAATTCTTTTCGCGATAAACAGTGGTCCCTGCCAATCACTGACTATGAAGCAGAGCTACAGAAATGCACATTAGGCACTCAAACATATTGTTGCAATATTCTTTCCACCAAAAACACTGGCTGTAATAATAGAACATTTGTAGACGAAATCAAGTTCAGCAATTCCATTATTCTCAAATAGCGGGTACTGATCCCCTTTAAGATAAGCCGTGTTCAGGCTTCAGTCTGAGGAATTGTCCAGCATGTGTTGTGTAGGGTCAGCCGGAAGCAGTCTTCATGCTTCGTCGTCGGAACAGAGGTTATCGTGTTCCGAGCGGAGGACCATCATAAAGACTGGGTGTGCCAAGGTGCCTCGTCATTTTAAATACGTGCAGGGTGACACTGTCCGTCACGCGCCCTGCATCTCCGCCTTGTAGCTTCCGTTACAACCTGCATTGTACTTGTGTGCTGTCTTCCAGCAGTTCCTTCCGGCTGTGAGGTGGAGTCGACCTGGCAGGAATTACTTTCACTGCGAGTCCTTTACCCAAACATCCTGGGGGCTTATGCTTAGGGACCCCAGTTTTTCGCGAAAATAATTTTGCCCCACTTTGTTTCAATGCCTTAGGCGCACATCTGCAGTTCTGCTTTATGGCCATTCATTGGATATGTTAACTCTCACAAGCCTTGGGATTCTACCAGCAAATCACAGACGTGTGGTGTTGCAGTAACGTAATTGTAATTGGTTCAGTGAAATTATACGCAAATATACGCTGCCAATAACCATGAAGCAGAATTACAAATGTGCACATTAGTAACTGAAACAAACTGGGGTAACATTCTTTTCGCGAAAAATAGAGGCCCTTACTTATGTTTGAGATTTTAGCCGCGTGCGAGTTTAAACCGAGTTGTGGTTTTTAGGATGTAGGGAAACTTTTTTTTTTTTTTTCGCTTGTAACGTAAAATACTGAGAAACAGAACAATGAAACAATCTCTATGTCCTGAAAAAGACCACTCGGCTTCCAAATTGCATACTACTGATAACTGGAGCATACACCCCAACTGGGGGTTGTGACGGCCGCCCGCCGAGGACGCACAGTGGTGTGGTGGTCCTGTCTATATATATATATGAATGGGAACTTACCGTTACACCGTTGTAGGGGTCACGTAATGGCGACCGCCTCGCCTGTTCGTTAACCAATCACTATAGAGCCAATAAATTTTGGGGAAGAGAATTTTCCACTAGAATGTTTCAATGCTTTACGTGCACACTTGCAGCTCAGCTTCATGGTCAGTGATCACAGAATAGTTGGGAATACAGAAGTGAAATAGCCAGCAGGACGGCATAATCAGGCACACACGCCAACAAAATATCTACGCTTGCCAGTATCATGGCGGGAACTCCTATACCACCAATCAGCGTAAAGCGGCTTCCTTGCTGGAAGATAGCCAGGCCAATAGGAAACCTACTGTAACATGCATGATCCAAACAGATTCGGGGCTGTTATCAACAGCCTCGGGCAGCCAATAAGCGGCAAAGTTCGTCCGTATCAATACAGACTCCTGTTCTGGTGAAAATATTTCTGCATCGTTTTGTTTCAGTGCTTTATTTGCATACCTGCAGTTATGCTTCAACGTCAGTGATGAGTAGAGACCTGAAAAATTCACGTTTTCATTTCGGCACAAGCTAGAATTTCATGAACTGTAAGTTTGCGTCACTTTCGCAACTGGCCTTTGACTTATTTGACACATCCTGAAGTCTCCTGGAAATGTAACTAATACCCACCTGTGTCACTTGAACAGCAAGCAGCTAATGAGCAGCTGTTGTCTGCTTCAGTTCACATACATTCTTGCCGGCTAGCCTACAGGTGAGTGAACCAGCGAATTTTTCCGGTCTCTAGTGATGAGATAATTTTAACACTTACGTGTATTAACGTTTTACTGCCAATCACAGACGTGTGGTATCGCAGCAACCTTATTCTGATGGGTACAGTCAACTGAGTAACATATTTTCATAAAGACAAGCTGCCAATAACTAGAGATGAGGGTTTATCGCGGGAAAACTTGACTGTTTGCTGGGTTTCAACACATGTTCAGTTTGTCGACAGAATACAGGCTTTCTACTGCACGTGGCGCTGTTACACTATTTGACTGAGCCAATAATAATATTTCTATTGTGATATAAGATGCCAGTATTTGATCTGCAAACAACTACGCTGTGTCAGACGTGTATCACCCAATCATACATTTTGCAAGAATCTACAGCCTTTTCAAGGATATGTTGGCATAAAACATTTTCACGATAAATCATCATCTCTACCAATAACAATTAAGTAGATCTGCATAGATTTATGTAAGGCATTGACACAAGTTTATGTAGTATTATTTTCGCGAACATCAGGGGTCCTTACGTATCAAATAAGCCACCATGTCGTTTTACGTCTGTATTACTATTTAGTCTGTGTTCAGTGATTAGACTCAAATGTTTAGTACTAAATATCTCAAAAGAGAAGAGCGCATGCCATTTTGAGTGATTTGCTGCTAGAGGCTAGTGGCAGGCGTAATGCGTACGTTGTGTCGTCCTACCGCTTCCTAACTTGTAGACCTCGAACTTGCTAAGTACTACGACCCAGAGACGGACACTTTAAAGCGATGTAGGTCCGTAATGTAGCTCGGAGACAGGTCGACTTCCCACACACCTGACTTTCTCCGCCTGTCTTCGGCACGCACTTCCGTCCACACTGTTGGTGCGACCAACATTCACTACAATAGCTGACACAATAGCTACCGTTGACTACACTGTCAAACGTTAGTTGTCAATTTGTCGCACTGATGTATGAAATAGTTAAGAAAATAGGTATGGCAAAACTGTTTCCCATGCATTCGTGTTTGTGTGTGTGCACTAGAACCCCTTTTATACACCTCCCCCCCCCCCCACAGTTATTAAACTTTCCCTCATTTTTCACCTACTTTTTGTGGTCCCATTTGCTGCTTTTAGATTAGTCATTTCCCCCTTTTTACACTTGCCTGCACTTTACCAACAGTTTTCCAGGTACTTTAAGTGTTAAAATGGGGTTCCACTGTATGGTATGTGAGTTTGTGTGTGTATATATATATATATATATATATATATATATATATATATATATATATATATATATATACATACACTAGCAGTCCCCGCAGCTTTGCTCGCGAGTATTATTCTTAACTGATAATATTTACTTCAATTAAAAAACCTCTTTGTACACAAGATTGGTACTTCATTCATCAAATGTTAGAATGTCCAAGCGGCTAGTTGAACTAATTCTGCAGAAGGATAAGTAGCTATAGCTGTCCACGCGAAAAGCAGTCTTAAGTTTGTCCCTGCCACTAACAGCGACTTCGCCTGGGCCTAATTTATAGCCCTGCCAATTTGAGGTTGTGGGGTAGTTACAGACACCTAAGGTAAGAGGTTAATCGAATGAAAAACATCTGTTTACCCTGTGCACAATCATTGGTGATGATGCCCTCGATTATATATTGTCAAAATATTAACTTTAACTTTATTGTCATTACAAAGTTTCAGTGGGTAAAGGTTCGGCGGAAACGTATTTGGTGCCTCAAACTTGAGATTAGTGAGATGCTATATCGTCGATTTACTGCCAAAAGTGACAAAGTCAAATTGAGATAAAATGATAAAAATGCTAGAAATATGTATATGTTGTTCACGAACAATTGCCCAAGTTTAAAGTCTATTCGTCGTTTCGTACTCTTGTGTCACAGTATGTAACATACCACATTTTTGTTAATATCTATAATTTAATACTGTTTTTAAACTAAATAGCATTTATGACTTAATCACTTTTGGCAGTATACCGACGATATATCAGCTGATATTGTAGAGGAACCTAAGTGGAAAGCGAACTTCAATTTTACCCCTTTTAAAGACTACGTGTAAATTGCACTAATTCGATCTGCCTTGTAGTTTTTGTGTGTCAGGATTAAACGTCCGCACGCAGCTTTTAACGGAATTCGAGCCCAGAACCTCCCGGAATTTAGACCTGAGTAACAAACAACTGCGTTACGTAACGTCGAAATAATTCATGAAAATAAAATTTAATCGAAAAAAAAATAATCTGTGTCCTGGGTTCATAGAGGTTGTACAATCCCACGTCTCGATAGGTTACTGTAGAGTGAAACTCCTGTATAAGTTGTTTCTCGCTGCTCGTTCCTGCTTTTCGGATCGTCTGCCTTGAATATTGACCAACTTAGTTTTATTCTTAATAATCACGTTTCTTATAAAGAAAAAAATTACATACATATTTTTTTAAATATTTATGTAAGCATCACTCTGACGCGAATAAAGCACCTCAATATCGCTACTGGTTATATAAATATCGTGGGTTGATGGAAAACTAATTTTGTGCTTTTTCACACTTTTGGGTGTCGAATTTCGAAATATTTTAAATTTACATCTTAGACATTTGTATAAGTATCCAACTGAAGTGTAAATCACATCGCTAGCTCGTTCAATCGAATCAAAATCGATCATTCACTAAAAAATACACATATCACCCCTGCACTGTATTGAGAAATCGAATTTCGAAAAATCTGAAAACCGTTTTGCGATAATTTCTGTAATACTCATCCTGAAGAAAAAATTAATTTGTATATCTCGATGGGTTCGACAGATATCGAGGATTTATCTAAAACACATTCAATGTCTTTTCACCACCTATAAGAGAGTAAATTTCTAAAAACCCTTGAATCATGTTTTAGAGTACTTTATTGATATCTCGTGGACGTAAAAAAACACAACATTAGCCCGCTGGGTTCAAGATATATCGACGATTAATTGAAAACGCTTTTCATCACTTTTCACCCCTTTTCACGTCCTTAGGTGGCGAATTTCGAAAATTCCTGAAATTACTTTTTAGGTATTTGAGTAAGCATCAATCCTAAACAAAAATCACGTCTCTATATAAAAAACTATGGGATCGATATACATCGAATGTGAGTCGAAAACTCATGTTACCCTTTTTTTAACCAGTTTAGGACCGAATTCGGAAAATATATTTTAAATGGTACTTGGGATATTTACAAAAGCACCAATTTAAAGCAAAGAGCAGTTCGATATCACGATTAATTCGCTAGATATGGAAGGATAATCGAAAACACATTTCACGTATTTTCACCCATTCATAAGTATTTGTAAAAGTAACCAATGAATGTTAAAATCACGACGATAGCCAATTGTGTTTCAAATATATAGACGATTCATAAAAAAAAACCATTTTGCCCCTTTTTACTGCCAGGGGTTCGAATTTCAAAAAACCTAAAACTGCTTTTTGGGTATTTACGTAAGCAATATTTTGAAGTGAATATCAACTCTCTATCTCGAAGGGTTCGATAGATATCGATAGTTGATTGGAAACACATTTAAGATATTTTCACCCCCTTAAATGTCGAACTTCGAAAAATCCTTAAAATGGCCAATATGCATTTTTACGAGTTTCCTATTAAAGTAAAAATCACGATGATAGGCCGTCGGGTTCGAGCTCTATCGACGTTTCTTCGGAAACACATTTCGCCCCTTTTCACCCCTTTAGAGGTCGAATTTCGAAAAATCCCTTCTTAGTGCTCGCCTACGACCTGAGGGGAACCCCACAAAAACATTCACGATTCTAGGTCCAGTGGTTTGGGCTGCAGTTTGATATGTCAGTCAGTCAGTCAGCACACGCACAGAGGATGTGGCAAGATGTACGACGACATGTTATGTTCAAACTGTGACAACACTGCACGGGGATAGTCCCCTCTTGCACTCCACATCCAGGTGTTATTTTATGTATTTTTATGTATGTTACGTCAAGTAAACGAAGAGTCACATTTGGACTGCTAGGGATTTTAACCTGCACCAATAATATCCAGGTCAGAACAACAGTAGTAAGATTAGTAAGATGTTTGTGGAGCGCAAGAAGAGACTAACTACAGTTGTATGTTTCCACCACCTTTGACACGTGGTAACAGCGTAGCGATAAGAGCCAGTGTCCCACGCTTGACAGGAAGCATATCGCCTCTGTTCGCAGCGCGCCAAACTGGCGTGCAAGGTTTCCGTTGTAGTCTTTTTACTATGGGACTTTAAGCGGTAGCCCTAATATTTTATTTTTGAATTGTATGAAGTAAAGACCAACGCATGCCTCTCGTTTTGCACTTTAAGAGTTCAGGTAATATTTACGGAGTTACAACAGTCTAAAAAAAAAAAAAAAAAAAAAAAAAAAAAAACCTGTTTTTAGCCATTTTGAGAGGCCCGAATATAATGTTTCTAACACCCATGCTGCGTTTTTGAAAAAATAGACGCATGATTTCAAGTGTGTGTTCTTTTCGTAAGTAAACGTAATATGAATAACTTAAGCTGTTTCGCGTGAAAAAGAATACGCATGGCACACTGCAACGCCGTCTATGCGCCAGTCAAGGACTCCTCTTAGAGGTATGAAAATGTACGATGTCAAGGGGACGACTGAAATAGTGAAATACCCAATAGTCAATAAAATTTTAACTCCTCATTGAAATTAATTGAAATATTTTTTCCGAGTAGATATTTTATCAGTGGACGTTTGTTTATATAGCATTATGCGGTGGTATGCTTTACTTTCGAGTAAAAAACTAAAAACCGTGTTTAGAAAAATAAGGGCTTGAAACCACAAAATCTACAGAAATGGAAAGTTGTCTTTTTTATAATTTTAATATGATAATATAGGCCTATATAATAATCGAATTTCAAAAATACTTGTGCTTTCACTTGAAAATTATTTTAACATCCTCAAACTTCTCGCTCAGAGACAGCGGTTTCTTAGACACATGACAATGAAATCACGAAAGATTTCTTTCTCTACCAATAACTAGAGACATCTGATTTTCGTGAAAATAATTTTGCACCAACGTATTTCAGTGCCTTACATGCACATCTGCAGTTCTGCTTCGTGGTTGGTGTTTGTGTGTTTCAACTGTCACGCGTCTTAGGGTTCAACCCGCATATCACAGACACGTGGTTTCGCAGCAATCTAGTGTTGACCCACACAGTCTAACAAGGTACGTTTCGCACACAAATATACGCTGTCAGTAACCGCGCAGCAAGAGCTGCAGATGTGCACACGAGGTACTGAAATACGCTCGTGCAAAATTACTCTCGCGAAAATAGGGGTGTGATAACGTCAAAGCACAGAATTAATAAGTAACAGAATTTAAATGGTTTTTACTGCGCGAACTCGTTTTCTTTTGTCATGCTGTCAAATTTGGGGGATGTTTGGTTATACTTAAATTTTAGTAGGCCTTCTTTAATATATGTGAGGAAATTGACACGTAAAGTATGTAACGTTATATTTACTATTTTTAATTATACATTTAAGAATAAAAAAATTCATAATATTTCTACAAATACGAGTGATTATATGATGTCTCACATTTCGCATGGATTTGTTTACATGATTGCACGCACGAAAAGCTTGCGCGACAAAAAAAAATTGAAATTTCTTCTCTGGTGTCACTTCTAATAGCGTTAGTTATACGTTGGTCAAAGGCATCGCCGTGAATATGTTATTTTGCTTGTATGAACTTATTCTGTGACGTAGCACGGGTCGAATTCCTTTACCGTAGCCGTCATCGGGTCAAGGACGACCTCTGCTCGGGGCCGCTGGCTGGACGTGGAGACATACATAATACAGAAAAGCACCACCTTCTGGACAGTGGTGTGTCTAGTGTTTCAGTTTGTAGGGGAGGTTACGGTGATTATATAGACCCAGAAATTTCTGGGGTTCAATGACCAGCAGGCTGGACTGCACAGTCCTGTATACACTCTGTCTTCAGATACTTGTATATTGTCTGCTGCTCCAGTGAGTGTATAGTTGTACATGTGACAAGGTAGCACTGGAGTCAGTGGGTGTTTTAATGCAGGTCTACTATTGGTTCACAGTCCTCAAGGAAGAGTTCCATTAAAGTGGCCCATTCGCGGAAATACTTAATTGTGCAGGAGTTTGAAATCTTCTCAAATGAATTCGCAAAATTTCCGGGTAAAATTTATTTGTCCATTTACAACACCAAAGTATACAAAAGTTAAAAATGTAGGTATGATAAAATTGTTAGACATCAATGCTTTCCTATGCATTCTTAAACAAAAAATCAAATTACTACTGATATCACCAGACTTGTTTAGTAACTAGGTAATCAGTTCATCTACTAACATATATTTTAGGAAGGTTTTTTTATAGAATAACTATTGACACACAAAATTAACACACTTCGTCGTTTAGTCATCCTATATATGAAATACAACGAATTTGGAAATAAAGTGGACCGACATTCCCCAAACTTTCACCTTATTCACGTCTAATATATTGTACTGTAGCAGAGCGAGTTAGCGAAGCTCCAGAATGGACAAATGATTTCCGGGTGTCCATTCACTGGAAATATCAGCAAACATTCATGATAGTGGGCGCCGCCGAGCCACTGGCTGAGGAAATAAGTGCACTTTCTCAGTTTCCAGAGGGACAGCTTTCGCTGATTAAGAGCAGTTTTCTCCGGTTGTGAGACCCGCGGGCACGCCCCCACTTCCCCCCGGTAAAGACACGGCCTTAGTCGTCTGTGGACACGGCCTTCAGGAAACACCGAAACTAGTTAGGTCACGCACTGCAGAGTGTCGCAACCGCCATGTTGTTTTAGCGCACAACACGTGAAGTGCAGTGAAGAGATTTTGGTCAGCTGTCTACAGTTTCTTTAACTCGTAACTAACACATTTATTTTTGTTCCGGTTGCTCCGAAATTAGGAAACTTTGGCTTACATATTTATTTTTCATTCCCGGTGTTCCGAAAACTTTGGCTTGCCCCCCCCCCCCTTTTTTTTTTTTTGGTCTCTGGTGTTCCGAAGTTAGAAAATTTTGGTTTAAACATGTATTTTTCGTTCCAAGTGTCTGACGTTAAGAAATTTCGGCTTTCACGTTTATTTTTACTTCCTGATGTTCCTAAGCTAGGAAGGTTGGCTTTCACAGTTATTTTCCATTCCTGGTGTTCCTAAGTTAGAAAGTTTCGGTTTACAGACTTTGTTTTTCGTTCCGGGTGTTTCGAAGTTAGAACATTTTGAATTGCACATCTATTTTTTATTTCAAAGTGGTCCGAAACTATGGAATTTTGGCTTACACAGTTATTTTTCGCTCCGGGTGTTTCAAAGCTATACAATTTTGTCTTAAGAGGACGTGGTACGTAATTCAACGCTAAAAGCATTAATCTAAAACTGTAGGTTTCCTGAACCCAATTTGCGAAAGTTAAACAATAGCAATCCTAGACAATAGTTTTAGCCAACGTTCTAAACAAAATTGTTTCCAGTGTTACGAACTTCTGAGTCACAATCTCTGACGCCGGAACCTCGTGCATTTAACTGCGGCGCAAGAGATCACGCGTAACGAATTAGTAATTCTGGATAAATATTTACTAATAAATTTGGCAAATACCATTATCTAGGATTGTCATTGAGTATTTTATCCATGTTGGCTTCGAAAAAAGCGTAGTAATCAATTTATGTTTTCAGCGTTTATTTATCTACCACGCACTCTAAAGTTTTATTTTTGATTCCGGATGTTCCTAAGTTAGAAAAATGTTGTCCTAACAAGGACTTAATTTCTCCCTACAGTAAAGTTGGCCTATCTGATAGAGACTGGAAAAATTCACTGGTTCCCTGACCCGTATTTTAGCCTGCAAGGATATCTGTTCACCGAAGCAAACTTCAACTACTAATTGGCTGCTCACTGACACGTTGATTGATCACGTGATTGCCCTGCATTCAATTGTTTCTCTGTTATTGGTTCTGCGCCTTGCAGGATGTCAACTAAGTCAAGAGGCAATTGCAAACATTACACGAGTTTTTCGATGTTTCAATTCTAGCTTGTGCAAATAGACACGAATTTTTTTTAGGTCCCTAATTATTAGAGACCAGAAAAATTCCTGTTTTATTTGCGGCACAAGTTGGAATTTAAACAAGTGTAAGTTCGTAATACTATTGCGATTGGTTTTTGAATGCACTTATCCAGTAAAATCCAGTAGCAATCGAATACAGGCCAAATCACGAGGCATCACTGTATCAGCGACCAGCCAATGAGGAGCTGATGTTTATTTGAATTCACATATATTCTTGGAGGTTAGCCTATAGGTGAGGGAACCCGCGAATTTTTCATGTCTCTACCAATTATTAGAGGCACGATTTATGGTGAAAAGAGTTTTGCACCAATTTGTTTCGATGTCTTATGTGCACATCTGCAGTCCTGCTCAGTGGTCAGTGATTGGATGTTTTAATTCTCACTTGTCTTGGGTTAGTACTGGTAAATACCAGACGTATGTTGTCCTATAGTCTAACTCTGATTGGTGGAGTCAAACGAGAGACGTGCCTGAACAAATACACTCTGCCAATAACCATGAATAAGGAGAAAAGAATTTTGCCCCAGTTTGTTTCAGTAACTTACGTACACGTCTGCAATGGTGCTTCATGGTTATTGGCAACGTATCTTTGTGTATAATTTGACTGAGCTAATTACAGTAACGTTCCTACAACAACACACGTCTGTAATTTGCCGGTAGAATACCAAGGCTCGTGACAGTTAAAATATCCAATCACTGAACACGAAGCAGAACTGCAGATGTGCACAGACACCGAAACAAAGTGAGGCTAAATTCTTTTCGCGAAAAACAGGGGTCCCTAGTAATTACTGAACTCGTCACCCAGAAACCTTGACGTAAACAGAGGTGGATGTAGACATCCTTCCTCTGCAGAATGTCCATGGTTATGGACGCGGCCAGTGGACGTGGTAAGTGACTTCCTTACTTACTAATTACTGTTCGTTAATATCGTTGTGGCTATTTCACTTACTTAAGGTGTCCACCTGAGTGGAGGCACTTTGAGCGTTTGAGGCCAAGAAGTGCGGAAGTGTTAATTGATAACCCAGCAGTATTCTCGCCGATAACTTGTCTCTATGAGTAAGGACCCCTGTTTATAGCGAAAATAATTCTGCCTCACTATGTTTCGGTGCCTTACGTGCACATCTGCAGTTCTGCTTCATAGTAGGTGATTTGATATTTTAACTGTCACGAACCTTGGTATTCTACCAGCAAATCACAGACGTGTGTTGTTGCAGGAACGTTATAATAATTGGCTTAGTCAAACGAGATACGGTTCTTCACATAGACACGTTGCCAATAACCATGAAGCAGAATTGGAGACGTGCACGTAAGGCACTGAGACAAACTGAGGTAAAATTATTTTCGCGTTAAACAGGGGTCCCTAGTTATTGGCAGTTAGTCTGTACGTAGAGGCGTCGTTCATTTTACAGTGCCAATGAGAATAACGTTACTTCGACACCGCACGTCTGTGATTTGCGGGCAGAATTCGAACAAGGAGAGAGTTAATAACATCCAATCACTGACCATGAAACAGAACTGCATATCGTCGTTGCGGTTGAAAAACCTCATATGTGTCATCGATTGCATTAAAAGAGACTTCGTAATAAAATTTGTGTACGCAATTGTACTTAAGTGTACAGACGTATATACAAATGAATTAATGTAGTTCTGGGATAGTTTATACCCCAAACACTAACAATAATATGTGATTTTTTTTTTTTACTTTCCTGAAAATGTTTTAATTTTGCACACGGGAGGTTTTTCATCGGCAACGACGATATGTACAGTACATTGAAACAAGTTGGTAAAAAATTCTTTGCATCAAAACTCAGTGGCTCTAAATCATGCCCACTTCAGTCACTGTGCAATTATATCTATAGATGCCTTGCTATTTCGCTGCGCAGTAAACCTCCAGGCTGGACTTCACAGATTTGTACACATTTCATTTGTTACTTCTCGCACAGAAAGCCATTCCTCACTATGTCACGACCACACGGAGTTTCACCACTCCAGCACTGTAAAATTACTATTGGTTCGCTTGTAAATGGGTTTTGTTCTACGGCGATATTCGGTTTTGAACCTGAAGATATCTTTATAAATTTCACATCTTAAGAGAAGTCCTCGACTGGCGCATGGACGGCGTTGCAGCGTGTCACGCGCATACGTTTTTACGCGAAACCGCTAAAGTTATTCATATTATGTTTACCTACGAAAAGAACACACACTTGAAACCATGCTTCTATTTTTTCAAAAATGCAGCACGCTTGTTAGAAACATGATTTTCGGGCCTCTCAAAATGGCTAAAATCGGGTTTTTTAGACTGTTGTAACTCCGAAAATATTACCTGAATTCGTAAAGCGCAAAACGAGAAGCATGCGTTGGTCTTTACTTCATACTATTCCAAAATAAAATATTGGGGCCACCGCTTAAAGTCCCATGGTAAAAAGACTACAACGGAAACCTTGCACGCCAGTTTGGCGCGCTGCGAATAGAGGCGATATGCTTCTCGTCAAGCGTGGGACACTGGCTCTTATCGCTACGCTGTTCCCACGCGTCAAAGGTGGAAATTTGACATCGCGAAGGACTCCTCTTAAGGGTCTCGCCTCGTTGCCATAAAATCACACTGCAGCGTGTTTGAAGAAAACGTTTTACACCGTAACTAATACATGTGTGTTCACGCCGTTTGTCTACGAAAAGAACATACACTTCAGACGACTGCCCTTAAGTACTTTCAAGACAACACACGTATTAGAAATCCCCTTTTAGGGCACGTCAAAATGGGTTAAAACAGGTTTTTCAGGCTGCTATAGCGGAAAATATGCTAGCCGAATACATGTGTAACCACTTACGGGTAGTGCATTGGACTTTAGTAAAGTGATTTCGTAAATAAAACAGTAGGGTCACCACTTAAGGGTCATAGGAAATTTGTTTCTTCGCGAAGACTGCACGCCTTAAGCGTAGAGGCGACGCACCGTTGAATGGTCCATACGACGTCGCCCTTAGCACATACTTCACTCACACAAACACATGTGCCACGAGGCGTGAGAGCCTCAAAAGCGACGGAGCAGTAAGATCGACCTTGAAGCGCGCATCAAATGCCGCGTCGCCTCAACGAGCCAAGTTTTGAACTAGCGTACAAGGTTCCCGCCGAACGGTTTTTACTATGCGGTGACCATATAATTTTATTGGTGCAAAGTATGCAACTAAGTTCAGTGCAGGTCGCAATCTGAGTTTCACGTACATCCGGTTAGTACATTTTGAAGTACGGCAGTCTGAAAAGGCAATTTTTAGCCATGTTGTAGGGCATAGAAACAGTAATTTTAATGAACGTGGCGTCTTATCAATGAGGTTCCGATCTTGTCTGAAATTTGTTTTCTTTTCTTACGTTGGCACAATGGGCACACGTGGAATATTTTCGTAGAAAAAAAACCTTTTTACGAACACGCTGCACAATTGAAAATAACTTTAATATTTTTTAACCAAATGCTTTGAAAAAAATTTGAGACTGTGTACGGTCATACGATACGCAATTTTGTAACAGCGTTTTTAAAAATAATATACCATTTGCTAGCAAAAAAAATATTTTTCTTCATTTTGGCTTATTTTGACAACAAAATATGTGATATTTCAGGGGGAAATATCCAAAAATCCGTTTGGTGAATTGCAACAGAAAAAATTCAGATAATAACGAAGATATATAAGTGTTAAAACTGTAAGATTGAATTTTCAATACATGTATTGATTTGCGTTCAATAATATATTTTCGAAATCACTGCAAAACTGAAGAGCGAGGCCTTAAGAGGGCGTGTTACATAAGTTAACGCTAAAAGCATTGATCTAAAACTGTAGGTTTCTTGAAGCCAATTTGCGAAAACTAAACAATAGCAACCCTAAAAAATAGTTTTAGCCAACGTTTTAAACAAAATTGTCTCCGGTGTTACGAACTTTTGAGGCACAACTCTGACGCCGGAACCTCGTGCATTTAACTGCGACGCAAGAGATCACGCGTAACGAATTAGTAATTCTGGATAAATATTTACTCATAAAGTTGGTAATTACTATTATCTAGGATTGTCATCATTGAGTATTTAATCGATATTGGTTTCGAAAAAGGCGTAGAAATCAATTGATTGTTTCAGCGTTTATTTATCTACCACACAAGCATTAACACAGTATTACTAGAGACCTGAAAAATTGGCGTTATCTTTTACGCACACGCTAGAATTCTAGCAATTATAAGTTCGTGCCACTTTCACAATTGGTAGAGACATGCAAAATTAGCGTTATCATTTGGTAGCAGACTAAACTTCACTTTCCTATACATAACAGGGCATAATCTGCGATTCAATAGGCCACGAACTTTTATGTGTTGTCATTGACGTGTGTTACGTACGTACATAGATTGGCCTCTCTACCGTGTAAGTATTCTCCGCGGAAAGTCACGACAATATCGGCCAGCGTTAGACGTCGAACAAGCCTATAGTCACTTGCAGTCTAGTCAGCTGTCAGAAAATAACGCGAATTTTGCACGTCTCTAACAATTGGCCGTCTCCTGGAAGTCGCTGCGCCAATTATAACAATGCAACTAAACGTGGGCCCATTTCACTGTCTCATCGAGCAGCTAATGAACACCTGCTGTTTGCTTCAGTTCACATATATTCTTGGAGGCTAGCCTACATGTCAGTGAACACGCGAATTTTTCCAGCCTCTAAGCATTACACAATAATGGGCGTGCTGCTTCAACTAGTGTCCAGGAACTGGAGACGCGGAAAATTTCTCGTTGTTACATGTTGACTGGGTAAAACTCACCCATGGTCTAAACAATGGTGTATGCCCTCACGCAAACTTATTTTGGGTCTAAGTACTCCAGAGAGTGTCTAATGAACAAAGGTGCGTGAGTTTTGCTCATTTGTTCACTTCACTGTCACACTTGTGATTGGACGACGACCACGTTGGCATGCTTTGGACGACTTCAAGCCAACAATAACTAAAGAAATAATTTGTGGGGTTGTCAAAGTGCTACCCGCCTGTGTATTTAGACGGCAGTGAATAACTGATTTTAAGGACTCCTGTTTTTCGCGAAACGATTTATGCCCCAGTTTGTTTCAGTGTCTTACGTGCACGTCTGCAGCTATATTTCATGGTTATAGGCATTGTGTCTTTTTGAAGTTGCGACTTTGATTTGACTGTGTTAATCACACTATGGTTACTGCACAACCACACGCCTGTAATTTTCTGGTAGAACTCGCAAGACACGTGAAAATTTAAACATCGAATCACTGACTCTGTAGCAGAACTACAGATGTGAACGTAGCGAAACAAACTGGGGCAAAATTATTTTCGCGAAAAACAAGGGTCCCTAGTGATTGTTAGGGACTCTTGTTTTTCGCGAAAAGAATTTTGCCTCACTTTATTTCCGTGCCTTACGTGCACATCTGCAGTTCTGCTTCGTGGTCAGCGATTGGATGTTTTAGCTGTCACGAGCCTTGGGATTCTACCGGCAAATCACAGACGTGTGGTGTTGTAGGGAAGTTATTGTAATTGGCTCAGTCAAACGATACATGGCTCTTCATTATAGACATACTGCCAATAACCATGAAGCGGAATTGCAGATGTGCATGTAAGGCTCTGAAACAAATTGGGGCAAAATTCTTTTCGTGAAAATACAGGGTCCCTAGTGATTGTGGCTAGTGCACGTATATATGACAGAGAGTAATCGAGTCTACTGCCAGATGATGACCCCGCGAAATTCTACCAACTGCTCCAAGGAATTGTAATCGAATGGAAATCGAAGGAGAAAATATACGTGCGTTAGGATTTAACGCTGTGATTTGAATTATCGAATATCCCCGGTCCCCAGCTATCAGATTTCGCTCAGATTTCTGTCCCGAAAAGGCGTGATCATGTTAGGGAAAGCAGTTGTAACGAATTTCTTCACACAACGCAGGCAATCGCGTCTCGTCGTGTTTACACTGCTGTGCGGAGAAACCCACACAGGAGGTCGTACAAGGCTGTCCCGGTGACTTTCGCTCAAATTGAACTCATCGCATCCGCCGGAAAAATTGCTACGTGCCCGCGAGCTTCATGCGTGTCCTTGAATCGTGGAGGAATAAAAAGTGGAGGGGACAGGGCTCCCGTGAAATTGCTCTGCATTGTTAGCTGCTTTCTTCTGAAGAGTACGTGTCGCCTCGCATGATTCCCCCAAAATCACCCCAAGCAAATATTGGAACTGTTGCTCAATATGAGGTTTGGCTTTAATACAAATGAGTAGGGACATCATTTTTTGATGAAAAGATTTCTTCATCAGTTTGCCTCAGTTCCTCATGTGCACGTCTGAGGCTCTGCTTCATGGTCAGTGATTGGCTGAATTTAACTCTCACGTGTCTTAACTAGGGTCACGAATATTTCGCGAAAAGAAATTTGCCCCCCAGTTTGTTTCAGTACCTTATGTGGACATCTGTAGATCTGCTTCATTGGTATCGGCAGCGTGCCTTTGCTAAGTGACAGTCCCTCATTTGACTGTCCCAATCAGAATAAGGTTACCGTAGCACCACATATCTGCGATTTGCAAGTAGAACACCAAGAAACGAGAAAGTTAAAACACACAATCACTGACTATGAAACATAAAATGCAGATGAGCACGTAAGCCAACTGGGGCTAAATTATTTTCGCGAAAAGTTCGAGAGTCTTACTCTAAGCGATTTTCTGCTAATCACGGCCGTGTGTTATTCGCAATAGCTAGGGCCACGATTTTGCCGCGAGAAGATTTCTTCCCCAGTTTGTTTCAGTGTCTCACGTGCACATCGGTAGCTCTGCTTCATGGTTATTGGCAGCGTGTCTTTGTTCATACATGTGTCTCGTTTGTCTGCACCAGTCAGAATAAGATTATTGTGATTTATTACGTCTGTAATTTGCCAATGCAAGTGAGAGTAAAATCACCCAATCACAGACGATGTAGCAGAGCAGCAGATGAGCACATACAGTGGCGGATCCAGAATGGAAATGAGGGCGAGGAGAATATATTTTTGCCTAGCACTGGTTGGCTCATTTAAAGCGGGGGGTCAGGAAAATGTTTGATTTTAAGATGCAAAATGGTGTACTTTGAGAAGATTTTGAACGTTAATGTTTAACACACAACATACACAAATTGGAACAGTTTCAAAGAGTTTGCAGTCAGTTTCTTAGAATATATTGCAAAGTTCATAACACCTACTGCATTTTCAATAGTTTGAATAAAAAGTATAACATTTCTAATGCATTGCTGGGTTCTAGGTGACAGGGGGGATTTCTCCAATCCGCCCTTGAATCAGCCACTGTGCACATAAAACATTGAAATCAAATATTGGAAAAATCTTTTTTGCCATAAATAGTGGCTCTAGTAGTAGCCTTATTCTGACTGGTAGGGTCAAATGAGAAACGTGTTTACACAAAGACATTCATCCAATAACAAAGAAGCAGAACTACAGAGGTGTAACTAAGACATTGAAACAAGTTGGTGAAGGAATATTTCCGCGAAAATCAAGGGTCCCTACATAAACGCCTTTGCTTGGATCACAGACTGAATAGTAATACAGACGTGAAATGACGAGGCGGCTCATTTGATACGGGCGAACTTTGCCGCTTATTGGCTGCCCTAGGTTGTTGATACCAGCCTCGTGTATGTTTGGCTCCTGCATGTTACTATCAGGTTTCCTATTGGCCTGGGCAGCCACCTTATAACGATTGGCGGTAGGTGTTTCCGCCATGTTTCCGGCCAGCGAGGCCATTTGCTTGCGTGTGTGACTGTGTTCGCCGTCTTATCGGCTATTTCACTTCTGTATTACCAAATATTATGTGACTGGGGGATACTTAGATACCCTGATATTTTGCGGTACATCTGACCTCCTGCCTGGACTTCACATGCTTAAGAGAAAATTATATTGTTAGGGACCTGAAAAATTCGCGTTCTCTTGTGGGCGCAAGCTAGAATTCCAACAACTGTAAGTTTATGTCGCTCTCGCGATTGGCCCTCGACTTATTTGACACCTTCTGGAGGACGCTGAGCTGATAACAAAGTGACATATAAATGAATGTACAATGATGTGGTATCACTGTGCCAGCGAGCAGCCAATGATTAGCAGTTGTTCGGTTTAGTAAACATATTCTTGTAGGCTAACCTACAAGTCAGCAAACCTGTTGTTGTTGTTGTTTTTTTTTTTTTTTTTTTTAAGTCTCTATGTATTGTATGTAGCACCAGTCTCTTTAAGGTGGTTCAAGAAAGAAAAAAAAATTGTTTGTGTATGAAATAGTGCTAGTCTTGTAGACGTTACTTGGGATTACAATTTCCTCTTACAAAAAAAATCTAGCTCAGCTAGTTTTCCCATAATCACATTTCAAAGTCAAAATTTGCATATTTTCACCTCATACACTCCTTGAAAACCTATCGACATATTGAAACGAAATAATTCGCAGCAAACGTACATGTCACAGGCTAAGACTTAAAACCCAATATAAAAATGTTCATACTTTAATAAAAAAATTTCTGAAAATACCAAAAATAATTACGACTTTCAGAAATTATTAAAAAATACAAAACATTGTTTGAATGTGTTGTAATATACGTAAAGCCCTAGCCAGTTGCATGTTCTTTTACTGTGAATTATTTCGTTTAATTATGCTGATTGCTTTTCGAGGTGTGTATGAACTAAAAACATGCAAATTTTGACTTTGAAGTGCCATTATGGGAAAACTGGCTGAGCTAAATTATTTTTGTAAGAGGATAATGTACTCCCAAGTGACGTCTACAAAACTAACTGTTTCATACAAATATAAAATTATTTTTTTCCCCTCTGGAACGCCCTTCAATAGGGACAGCTACGCAGTTTGATTGTAGATACAATCTGGATTTGACACTGTATATCGACCTGAAAGTATAAGGACAAACTGCTATAGAAGGAAGAATCCTCCTACAGGCGCTTACCAAAACAACTCTCAATATACTCGATAGAGTAGACATCACTCTAAAATTGTGCAAGAACGTCATGCGATACATGTCTACCGGCCCACATATTCTACTCGATCTCGCCGCTGGATCCACTCAGGACTACCCTGCTCGGGAGCAGGGAGATAGCCAGCAGCAGTCGAAAAACAGGAAAGCGCGCATAAAAAGTAAACAAACACAGGCTACTGCATGTGTACATAAAATAAAATATTTTATAAGGCACTTTGAGTACAATATTTTCACAAAAATACTATGCATGAATGTAGTTTTTCTGTTGAGCGAGAAGTCTGGAAGCGTTTATCTTGTAAACATGTCGCCGGAGAACGTAATTCAGGCATGGAGTAAATAATATAAACATTAATTAGTAGGCGTTCTAAACAAACAAATTTTTTACATTTTTCTTTTAGTTGCATATAGTAAACTCACGATTAATGCAAAAAGCGGCAGTTGTGTCTTAGAGAACTTTTTTCACTTTGTAATGAATTTCTATGTCAGTTTTTGGACGTTAGCTCTAGCAGTTTTGTACAGAATATATTACTAGTATGCAATTGAAATACTATATACGTATGTTGTACCATTATGTAAGGATATTTTGCATTATTCTAACCTGGTCTTATGGCATAGGTCTGCCAGATAGGTGACTGAAGATTTTGCAGATTTTGCCTTTCTTTTTTTTTTTTTTTTTTAGGTCGCCAGCATACTACTCTTCAAAATTATTTACGCTCGGAAAAATAACCGTTAAACGTCCAACGACTGAGTATAATCGGTCATGCGAAGTGGATTTTACCTACTACGTTTTCGTAAACACCTTTTATGACTGTTTTTTCTACGGTATTAATTGTTTATTTATTTTACAGTAATTTTTGTTTCTTCTTCAGTACTGACTGCTCATACTAAAGTTCTGATTGTTTCTTCTACAGTACTGACTGTTACTACCAATGTTCCGATTGTTTCTTCTGCAATACTGACTGTTATTACTAAAGCCTGATTGTTTCTTCTACTGATTGTTTTTTCTACTGATTGTTCCTTCTAAAGTATCAATTGTTTATTTCACGGTACTGATGGTTTCTTTCACATTAATGATTATTTCGCCCATGTTATTGATTTTCTACAGTACTGATAGTTCCTTCTACAGAACAGATTGTTGCTTCTACAGTTCATGTTGTTGTAGAGACATTGCAAATAGCACAGACATGCAATAAAACCTGTTATTTGTTCCTATTTTATGCAACAGTACGTTTTTCCGCCTAAACATACTAGAGAACCTCACGTTATTTCTTTGGCTACCGCTCTTATAAGTAGCCTGCCAACATTACGTCACGGTCACTGTAGTACTAGAGGTTCTGTATTGGCTCGCATCCTCTTGGGCGTGCAAAGTCAGCTATTGTCCAGCCACACAAGTCTACAGATACATACGACTATTTGTAATCTAACCTGGTATTAAAACATATAACGCGGAATCAGATATTATGCAGCTATATTCTTTGGCGAGACTGCTATATACACAGAGCCACTGAATTTTGGTGAAACACATTTTGCAACAATTTGTTTAAATCCCTTCATCTGAAGCTCTGCTTCGTCGCCAGTGATTAGATGTTTTTAACTCTCATGAGTGCAAACTGTGATTTAATTGGCTTGTTGCCGATGTATGCTGCTGCATAGCGTAACGGAGACATGCTAGAAGATTGATTGAATACTCTACTACTGAACTATACACTATTACTTACGATGTTGAAAATTAAATATAAAATCGGTAACTCTGATCAATTTCTATTGAGATTTAGTTCACCCTAATTTATACACTCGCTGGTCTAAAAAGATTCCAAGAATTTTTTTATTCAAGTCTCTATAACACACACAAATATTTTGCGGCATTTAAATTTTAAATTAAATGTTTACGTTAAGATGTTCACTTCAAGAAGTGTCAAATTGTAAATGATTAAATAATTCTAGTCTGCAGGGAGAACGCAACTGAAATTAAATGCTTGATGGTTTCTCTGTGTTTCTCTATCAAATGCCTTTACGTTGTAATTTTTTTTAAGTTGGCAATGTTGTTAATGTCCATTAACTGGTTTCATGCGCGAATGTTGTTTAAATGAGGCATCTTGCATGCGAGGAGAAGTTCCATTATATTTAACGTCCAATGATTTAGACCGTTACTATTCTGCAGAGCGATGTAACACACCCATTGCAATATTTAATATTTGTCGGGTTCGTTCGGTTGAAAATAATGCGGAATTCTTACGTTTCGTACATACATCTCTTTTTCCCCCTTCAAATTGTAGTAATTTTTATGTTTTATGAAGGCCAGCGCGTTGGAGCGCAGCTGCTAACTGCGAAAACATTCGAATTCATCAAAAGCACCCATTTCGTTTCTTCCACCCCCTCTCACTCTTCTCCCACTCTTCCATTATCACAGCTCTGCCTCGTTTTCCAGCAACTGCATTGCGTATGAAATTTGGCTGCGATAAAATTTTTTCGCTGTTCTTTCGGGGATGTTCGTAAAAATTCGGCGCTCATCGTGTCTAGCGCAAGAGGTAATTTCGATGCGCTTTTGTTTGCGTCAATTTATCGTGTGGCTTAAAATCAGGTTCTCGAAACTGGGATAGGGAAAACAAATCCCGGAAGAGTGTAAAAATTACCCTCCTCCGAAAACCAACTTATGAAACGAAAAATAAATGTAATTAACTAACGAAAACGAAAAATAAATATTAAAATTAAATAAGAATTGAAATTATACATATACATTAATGTTATGTCATTAACAAACAGTTTATTTGGTTTGCTGAAAAGTTAAAATGTAATAACAAAAATTATGTACGAACATGACAATTCTTAAGCGTCTCTCGTGCTTAATTCAATTTCTGACGTTGGTATTTGGGAAGGGGGAAATAAAGCTTACTTCGGGCGTCTTCGGTGACAGTAAGATTCTCATTGTTTATCATGGCAGTTAGGACTTTATTATTATTCTCACCAGCTCAAAATGTCTGTTGACACGAGCGCCGTAAGCCCACGTGAAATGGTTTGTTGCACACATGCTTGTGGAATACATCAATTAACATAAATTGTGGGTGTGTTTATAGGCTGTTCAAGGTAGAACGGGCACTTTTGAAGACGTTCTTTTAAGAGTAACGATCATAAAGTGTGTTTTATTGTTGCTTCAGACGTTAAATTTTGAGTGCAGTGAAATATGTACTGCTCGATCACGACAACTAGTCCCGCGGGAAAAATGTGAACTACCACTGTGTTGTCCTTGACGATCGCGCGCAACTGATGTGGAGCACCACAGCACCGGCCATAATACTGTGGCACAGACAGCCGGCTCTGTTTTCGCCGCGCTACGTCTCCACGGACCGTGTGCCATGAACTCATGTCAGGCGCAGTACATTTACCCTCCCTGTGACGTGTCTACCTACCACTAATGCCACGCTTCTTCCCCTCACGGGAAGACTAGTCGTGGTCGAGTAGTACACTATAAGCTGGGTGCATTGCTTAAGGCGGTTGGTTACATAATTAAAAACTTTAGCATTTGACTTTACGATAGCTATCAATAACATGGATTACTTATGGAGTCGTACACAATAAACTGAACACCTACAGCAAAGTCAAGATAGCCGTTTGCAGAGAACAAATTGGTATGTCATTATAGGTTACAGAAAAATGTATATTTCTGAATATAGTTTTATTTTCAGTACTGGTATTTCGTACAAATTAAACAGATGTCTCTTAAATATACTCGGAAAACTAGCGACAGTGAGATAGTTGAAAGTGAATTGTAAGTTTCTTCAATAGATGGCGATGCTTTATGTATGCAAACTATTTTTAAATATATTAAATTTATTATGTTCTGGGGGTAATTTTCATAACATTTACTAGATATATTTTATGACAAATATTTAATGATTTGAAAATACGATATTTCCGTTTTGAAACAGTATAATCAATTGTTTTTCAACAGTCGTTTCTTTAATTTACCGTTTGTATAGTGTATTGAAGAAATACTTAAAGTAGCGGAAGCATAATGTCAAATGGCAATTTATTAAATTGTTTATATGACTTTACTCTGCTATGTGTATAGTAACAGGGCTTGTGTGTTATTATGTTCCCTTTGGAAAGCGAATTTTATCGAGGTGCTCATGTTTCCTCCTCTTGAATTCCGTCGCTGCTCAACACTCACTTCATATCACTCTCTCCAACGTAGAGCAGACCAAAAATATTTTCATGAAAATGTTCTGTCCTTAGAAATAAACATGGACTTATAACCTCAGTACGGAACGGAATTAATTGAACTTATATGTACAGCTACTGACTTTGGTGAAAATAATTTTACAACTTCGTTTAGTGACTAAAGCCCGGTACACACTAGCCATAATTCAGTATATAATTTCGTATCAAATTCATTACAAGTAGCACTGCGACAGTGTGTACCGCAACTACGCTGGTTCTACACAGAATTCCGTACTGAATTTCACAGATAGAGCCCGTCCTATTTTTCGTCGCAGTGTATGTTCACGCGCATGCGCAATGCACAGTTTCAGCCACCGCGCCTGCGAAGTACGCAAGTAGAGTTGCCAATTACATTTGAATAGAAATAAAATTCTGGTTTCCTACTGAACAAAAGACCATCGAAGTTTACAAAACCTAAATAATTCAAGATTGTTTCACTTATTTGGCAATTACACATATGTCTTGTATTGTGAAATAGTTTTCGGGAATTTTATAATTACACTTTATGGGATATAGCAACCAACTTCACAAATATATTTTTCTTCTTTATTTACTGAAACATGTTAGTAAACAAAGATAATGTGTACACAACACAGAAGTTTTGCTACATAATTCTAGTATGAAATTGCAATCGAAATTTATAAACAGAACTAGCTGCCGCGACAAACGTTGTTTTGTCACGTAAATAGCTTATTGTAAGTGTGTAAGGATGTGGTATATACGTGAAAGAGGTCTAATAATAAAGAAATACATAAATAATATTAATACAGCAGCGACACCTGGTGGGGATAGACTGGTGTCAGGTCGTGGGGATAACTGATCAATTATCACTTACACAGTTATCGACGGAGTTCTAAAATTATTAAATTAAAAATATTTACTAAACAATAGCACTTAGGAGTATAAAAATAGATTAAAACCTATTCGCAGACCTACCGAATGTATATACAACATTTCATTGAAATCGGTTAAGCCGTTTCGGAGGAGTATGGAAACAAACACTGTGACACGAGAATTTTATATATTAGATTAAGTGAGTAATTGAGAAGAGAATTAAGGATAGTGTGTACCGGGCTTAACGTGCACATCTGCAGCTCTACTTCGTGGTCAGTGATGTGATGTTTTTGACTCTCAGCGTCTTGGAATTCCATCCGCTAAGAGTCGTGTGGTGCCGCAGTAACGTTATTCTGATTGACACGAAGACAACCTGCCAATAACCATGAAGCAAAGCTGCAGATGTACACGTGAGACATTAAACAAGTTGTAGCTCTATTTATACGAGCAGGTTTGATGAATAAGCGAGGAGATTTCGATCAGCGTTTCAACGGATTCGCTACCAAGACTATGGCCGAATATAATCAGTTCTTGCCTTGTACGAGTATATCTGTAAATTACTGTTCTGGGAAGACGTTATATTTGTTTTTTTAATAAAGGTAAAAACAATATTATGTGTATACACCACATTTGACTTAACTTCTATCGAAGCACGGAAACGGGGAAGGCGATAAGTAGAAAATTACACGTCCGTCAAACGCCTAATCACCTCTAGGCGCGGAGTAGGCCTACTAAACTAGCGTGCATTGTTTTCGTAGAATCCTTTCTTCAATGGTACTTCAAGTGATGGCCCTGTTATTTTAATTATTAAATGTATGTGGTGCAGTCTAATGCAGGTTTCTATTATTTTGTCTTACGATTGTAGTTCATATTTTCTCATCTACAGCAACGTGAAAAATTATTTTTCAGTACTTTTGAGGAGCTGAAAACCATGTTTTTAGTTAGCGGAAGGCATTTTTAGAACCATAGGGACACAGTTTGAAGTGTGTCTTCTTTCCGTAGATAAACTCTTTGGAAACACTTTTAATAGTTACACGAGAAAAAATACTTTCCGTACCACGCTACATCACGGCTAACGCGCCAGGCCCACTAGCTCTTAAGGTGACTGCCTTATTTAGCGCGTCCGAGTCCTACAAGTGCGGAAGAGATAAGGAAGACACAACACGAGCATCCAGGACTGAGTCCAGCTGGCAGGTCTTTGAACCTGCGATATTCCTCTCTCTCTCTCTAATGAGCTGCCAGAAAAATATCACGAATTCTGCAGGTCACTCCTCATAGACTTACACGGATCTTGGCTCTCCAACATTGCGGCCTAAGTAAACACGGGGAAATTTTGAAGGTTACCATGACTAAGCGAAATACTGTGACATACGCCACTGTAGTGCTACGTCGTCCCAGAATAAGTGAGAGTGAGTCAAGAATAACAATTAAAAAAAAAACAAGTTGGTCTGTAGCAATACATAAATAAAAATAACACACTAAAATTCCATAAGGAGCTACCCGTTTCACAAGAATAAATTATACATGAATATTGAAATTAATAATGAAACTGCGAAAACCCACAATACATCAATTAAGACAACACAGACCATAACTGAAACGAAGGTGAAATTACACACAAAAAAGGATAATACAAAGATGTAACTTACCTACCTAGTACCAAACGACTCAAATATGTAGAAACAGAATACAGATTGCATGTTTGGTACAGTTAACTGTATACATGGCGATTAAAAAAAAGTATATATCCCGGTTTAACTAAACTATATGTTAGCCTCCAAAACTATCTGTACACGGTGCTTATCCTACTTCGTGACATTAAGTATTCGAACTTCAGTAACAGAAATATGTTGAACATTTTAACTGTGATATTACACGTGATACAGTGGTCACTTATTGCAGAAACTACACATGCCTGCTCTCTGTTGGTAATCTAGTGAACTATGTGTATAGAGTTTTACCAATAGGGAAAATTCCTAGAAAAAATTTTTAATGTTTACCTCATTTTTCCGAATTATTTCGGCACTAAATGCAGCCAGGCAAAGCAATAGCTCCGTGAGCATTGTAATTTTCGAATTATTCAGCTTTAAAAATGCCATATTTTCAAACGCCGCCACAAACCTGAAATGACGCCCCTGTGAACTAGTAGGCCTAGCTCTCACACATTGCGACGTTTTAGTTATAGGTTTGAGTTTATGTTAATTTAATTTAAATTCTAGAGAGATAATAACTTACTACGAAATCAGTTTCATGTTTCAGATCAGATATATTATCATAAGTTTAGGTTTGAAAGGTCAGACGAACGAAGTTCACATGCGTACAAAAAGTGAACCTATCGAGCTTATGTTTAGAATGCGTTTAACCAAGCCTGGCACTGACTATGATCGACATTCTAGTTGCACGAATCGGTAAAATAACATGGCAGATCAATTATTTTATTACAAGTACATTTTTTCTCTCAGTAATTTTTACGTTTCTCGTGAACGGCATTGAGAACTGTGCTGCCAACTCGGGGCAAGTTTCGCAAGACCCCGCCCACCCCTCGAATTATCGGCCAATCACGGGTTTTCAGGGGTGGAATTTAAGGGGGGGGGGCAACCGGGCTGAAGCCCCCCCCCCCCAAAAAAAAATCGGGAGTGAGTTTTTCTGCTTTTCCTTTCTCTATTCACTGTCCAGGTTTTGCAGTTCTTCACCACATCAGCAGAGCGCAATGATTATGCCCGCGCACTTACAACTTTCTATAAGATTTTTTGTTGTCAAGTTCAGCTGCAACCATGCAGACCAGCCATCGTGACGTTCCTGACAGGGTAGGATAGTATACTCGCACATGTCTCATTACCTAGAGTCTAGTGACATTTTACATTATCAAGTTCAGCTACAACCCTGCAGACCAGCCCTCGTGACCACGGCCGTAGAAGAACAGGGCCGCCTTCCGTTTTTCACTGATTTCACTGGCCAGTGTTTTCAGTAATGTCAGCTATGGTTCCGAAATTGCTGATGGCCCTGATAGTCACTGACGATCGGTTGTTGACGATACCCTGTGCGAGGCTACATCCGTTTACTGAGATTACCGATTTTACTGGCGCTTCAGAGCATCGGTGTTGTCAGTAAACCAATATTTTTGGCGGAAATTCAAAAGTTGAAGTTATCTAATTATAGGACGAGTCTTTTTAAATATATAAGGGCCAAAGAGGGCATCTATTAATTTATATGCGTTTATTTAACGTCTGTTTATAGTTACAGAAGCATTCATCGTGCAGTTTGCAAAGACTAAATAACGTTTAGAGGTTGAATCGTACCTTGTTTATGCATTTAAAAATAATGGATACAGCTTCCCAAACCTTAAATACACAGATTGTATAAGTTGCGTCGTGAAAAAACGAAGAAAACAGTATCAGTTGTAAGTCGTGCTAGATGTATCAATATGCTAAAAATATACCAATGTTATTATTAAAGTATATACAATTTACATCGAGCAAAATAAACACGACAGTTTATCGCAAGAATGAAATCACAGATATGCCCGAGATGTGGTTGCTAGGCAACGTACATTGCAGTAATGTTTACTGATTTAATGTTCCGATATTATCTCTTTACTGACAGTGAAAATATTTTGCTGATTACTGATGCTGTTCCCTTACTGTTCACGGACACTGGCGAACTGTCAGTGATATCAGTGAAATCAGTGAATAACGGAAGGCGGCCCAGGTCTGGACACTCACCTGGATATTTGACCCCCTTGTTGTTTGGCTGTAGTTCACCAAGTTACCGAGAATATTGTGGTTTATTGGCGCTGATATTACGGCGGTCCGACTAAACTCCGCCCACTTCATTTCCGCTAAAATAAACAATTTATCAAAACGTATTTTTTATCAATTTATGAAATACTTTCTTCGCTCACTATTTTAAGAAAAGTCTCCAACAATCTTTATTTACTTTACAAATTTAACAATGGAAAAAAGTGGGCGGAGTTTGAGTCCGACCGCACGGTTTACAGTGCCAAAAAGTACGACATTCTCGGTAACTTAAGCCGCGTTTACACCGGAGTTGGCAACGAAAGATTGCCAACTTCGATTGCAGACAGCTAGTTGCCGATTGAAGTTTGCAATTTGTACTTGCAACCAAGTACACAGTTTGCTTAATTTGTCTGCAACATGCAACATGCAACTAGTGTGTAGAATGTCGAGTGCGGAAGAGGTTGTTCTTTCTGCGGCAGCGTGTGTT
>PNEQ01129592.1:0-10259 GCA_003012365.1 Medauroidea extradentata
TTTTTTTTCCCTTTCTTAAATACATAATTTTTTTTTGAGTTAATTTTTTTATATAAAAAACCCCTTCTTTTTTTTTAAACAAAAAAAAAAAAAAAAAAAAAAACAGAACACGTATTGTAAGTGTTGTGCTGAGGACCCTCAAAATTGATAAAACTGTTTTGAGACGTCTTCATTCAGAAAAATACCAACCTGGTATAAATATTTTTTTAGTATTTGAGAATATATTGTCATGGTTGTAAGACGACTTGCATGCATACTTCGACAAACTTCAGTAAGTATTCGTATTCGTCATTCGAGCTGGTGCGCTTGTTTGTCGTTGTTCTATGATACTGTTGCATTAATCTTTCGAGAACCTACTAATTAAAAAAATTCTCCCTTCCTGTAAGTACATTCGCGTCGTTTCAAAGTTGTAGGCAAACAAAAACACTATCGTTTAAGATCAGAGAAACAGGGAAGTGCGGTTGAGCCTGTGGTAAATTAATTATTTCCAATATTTTGTAAGATTATAATGCAATTAAATTGTTGTTTGATGGGGGGATGTTGTATAGGCCATGGGGAATACTATTATGTCCTAAACAAACTTTATGACTCAGCTGATTGCGAGCTCCATTGTTGTTTCTTCACGGACTGATTTATTATTCCAAATTAGAGATGAAGAAGTATGAAAACCGTACGCCTACTACAAAAATACCGAGCCAGTATATAAATGGCGATTCATTGCGGGAAAACTTGACTGCTTGCAGGTTTCAACATACTGTACGATCAGAATGTCGGGATTTATATTTATTCTACCGACTATAGTCTGAACAGGAGACTGTTAACGCACTTGACAGAGCCAATGAGAATCGTGTAAGTGAAATATTAATATTTGATACCTGTGTATTTCGTACATAGACAACTATCTCGTGTCGGACAATTATCGTCTAGTCATGTATGTGTCAAGAAACTGCAGCTTTTTCAATGGTCTATTGACGTAAGACATTTTCGCGGTAATTCACCATCTTTACTGATCACTAGGGACTTGAAAAATCTGCGTTTTCCTTTAGGCACAAGCTATAATTCCAGCGACTGTCAGTTCGTGTCAGTTTCACAGTTAGTTCTTGACTTATATGACACCTCGTGTAAGTTGCTGAGCCAATAATAACAATGTAACTAAATGCAGGCCCATATCACTGTGTCAGCGAGCAGCTAAGGAACAGCTGTTGTTTGCCTGGGCTCACGGCTACCCTACACGACAGTGAACACGCGAATTGTTTCCCTTCACTACTAATCACATTACGGCGAAAAAGTTTTACGTAATTAGCAGAATTTTCACCTCTATTTCTTGTATTAAGTGGAGGGTTATAATACCGTTAATTTTTTTTTCGTGTAGCTTAGCTCTCGATAACAAGCAAACATATTTTAAAAAAAACCGCGGTTTTATTCAACGCTGTATTCTATTTCTTGTGAAAATAAGTATTCTGAAATTTAATTTCGAGGGCGCTTAACTCCTGTGCGAGTTGAACTAAGCTATGAATTACATGGTGGAATAATGGTAACGCACACTTATGAAATATTTCCTCTTAGTGATCGAACACTATGGTGAACCCACACTGTACAAACCAGTACAAGTGATATGGCATTATGACTACAACACCACAACACCTCCACTCCTATCATCCCCACAGCAGCCACCATCATTAAAACATATATTCCACATTTATCACATGACATGGTCACGTGACATGTTCCCACAAATGTTTCTCTGTGTCGTTACAGCCTAGCGATTAGACTACGTTCACTGCAGCCTCAGCACTGGCTGGTTGCCTAGAGGAGGGGAGAGGTACACGAAAAAGGGTCTTGCAGTGGTCAGCCTAGCGACAACTGTCATTACTAAACCAGCCAATCAGCTGTGCCAACACAAGTACCATGTTCATATTCACGCGAGCTTACTTCCGCTAATCATGTGACTTTCACAAAGAGGGGAGGGGGCATATTTTACTGAACGAAAACTTGATTGTATGATGTCCCCTACAGTAAACACAAGTTTGCAGGGGCAATCATTGTTTTATTTGTATACACATTGGGTCGGATACGTTCCCGTGTTTGCCCTTAAACCACACTCAGTTAAAACCGCAGTGACGTCACTCTTATTGGTACAGCCAGGTGGAAAATATGCGAGGCCAGTACTACAGTACAAGTTTCTGGCGACAGCATGGTGTAAAGAAATCTATCATGCGTCTGAATCTTTTCGCCGAAACTAGGCAGCCCTATTTATGAATACACGATATATTTGTGTTAAATGGTGTGTATAAACATGCAACTTTGCTTTATTATTTGGGGAACAGACTACACTTAATTGTTGCCCTGTGCAGCCTTAAAAACAATCTACGATGACTAGAGATGATTGATGGTATATCGCGAAAATGTTTTGTGCCAACATACCCTTGAAAACACTGTAGTTTCTTGTGCCATGTATGATTGGGAGATATACTTCTGACACAACATAGCTGTCTGCAGACCAATAAGAATCATAAAATATTACAATAACTTTATTCTTATTGACTCAGTCAAATGGGGCAACAGCTCCACGTACAAGATAAAACCAGTACTAATCTAATAAGGTGAACGTGTATTGAAACCAACAAACAGTCAAGTATTCCCGCAATAAACAATCATGTCTAACCATCATGTCTAACGCTGACATAAGTCAACAGCCCTTATGTGATGTTATTCATGTATTTGACTGCATAACATGTGATTGGTCACTCTACAGTAGAGATTTCCACTATCCGTCAAAACCGTTCTCCGCTGCAAACTACAACATTGCATGCTTATTGAGAACGAGGGAACGTACAACTACTTGCTGTCTAGTCTGTCGTCGACATTTACAGGCCTGTATTGCAGTATAATGTTGTTGTGATACAGAGGACGGGAGTTCCTGGTATGTGTGATGAACTGATACAATCCAAGCCAACCACTAGTAGATGTGCGACATATGAGCGCAGGGTAGTTTGGGCCATGAGCTTATCGCAGAAATAATTTTGCACTATCTTGTCACAGTGTCTTGCGTACACGTCTGCAGTTCAGCTTCATAATTATTAGTAGCGTGTCTTTGTGAAGTGTTCGGCTGCGCCAACCACAGTAAGATAACTGCAACACCACAGATCTGTGGGTGGACCTCAAGACACGTGACAGTTTCAACATCCAATCACTGACTACGAAGCAGAACTACACATGTGCACGTAAGACACTGGATCAAACTGGGGCTAAATTATTTTCGCGAAAACTTCAAGGCTAGAGGCAATGAATTTTTGGTTTACAGAATTATGCAACATTTTGTTTCAGTGCCTCGTGTACACATCTGCATCTCTGTTTCATGGCCAGTGATTGGCTGTTTTAACTCTCAACATATTTCGGCTCTACCCGCTAATCACAGACGTGTGTTGGCACAGTCAAATGAGTGATGCCTCTAGACGAATGCTCGCTGCCAGTAACTACGTACCACAGCTGCAGATGTGAACGTGAGGCATTGAAACTAAATGTTGCATTATTCTTTACACCAAAAATCATTGCCTCTATTAAGGCCATGAGCTTTCATTTATTTCAAACAATTGTAAATAACTCAAATATTTTTTAACCAACTGCTTTGAAAAAATTTCAGATTGTGTGCAGTCATACAATACACAATTTTGCCAGAGCGTTTGTTAAAATAATGTATCGTTTGCTAACAAAAAATTACTTAATTTTGGCTTATTTAGACAACAAAACATTTGATATATCAGGGGCAAAAATATAAAACTTCATTCGGAATGTTGCAACAGAACAATTCAGATACAAACGATGATAGGTAAGTGTTAAAACTGTCAGAATGCATTTTTGATGTACGTATTAATTTGCGTTTGAAAAAAAATATTTTCGTAACCACTGAAGAACTAGAGAGCGAGGCCTTAATGGCCCTAGTGGTAGCCGGTTATACAGAAATTAAAATGGCTTGCGGTGAAAGTCTCCGGTCAGTCATTGGTTGCAAGAAGTTCCAGTTACGCAACTTTTATCTGATTGGCCAGTGCGTGCTATGAAACGTACCTTGTTAGTCTGGCTTCATTTGTTATTGGTGAATGGCGTTCTGCAGTATTTCTGGCCCATCCCGCGATATTTCAGGTTAGTGCTACAAGTGTGGTAGTTTCGGCTCTGTATTCTCTGCTTTTCTTTGACTTGAATCAGAAGAACTTCAAGACACCCTACGACTATATGGAGGTAAGAGCACATTAAGGGATTCAATAATTAGGAATACATGATTTGTGCGAAAAATTATTTCGCACCAGCTTGTTCGAGTGCCTTACGTTTACATCTAGCTCTGAGACTGGGCGTTTTAAATCTCACACATTTTAGGATCCTAGAAGCCAATTACAGACGTGTAGTGTGGCAGTAATATTGTCCTGATTGGAGCAATCAAATGAGAGATATCTCGCGAATTATGGGTGAGGCTCTTTTCACAGAACTCTCTGCACGCCCGAAGGTTCCCGAGCGCGATGTCGTTCGGCAACTTTCGGAAATGTTTTTTTTTATCAGAAAACGTGCGAAATGTTAATTGGATTGAAACGATACGATGACATGTCCGTGTTTTTGTTGGTGTTTTTGTGAGTGAACGGCTAGTTCTTCACTTGCGTGTGGTAACATGTAATTTTTATTTATCTATTTAAATAAAAAAAATTAATTTATGCCGATGAGCTTGCTGTAGTCCCATTTTTTTGTAAATAGCTGATGAAGAAAATGTGTGTGTTTGATTGTGCTTAAAGTCAAGCTATAATTTATAAAATTGCACATCAGTAATCCTACTTAAGCCATCTCAGAGAATCATTAACATGTTCTAGAACTATACTATATTAAGGTGGTCCTCTGCCCAGGCTGCTGAGCAGTGTGTAGAGCTTCAGTCAGAGTATTCGACAAACTACATGAGTTGGAGTTTTTGTGGTTTTTTTTAGTTATATAAATCTTGGCTCAGAATATTTTAAAAGGTATAGGAGGGTACAGTACACATTTATCTTTAATATTAAATCATAAAACAATACTGTCACCTCTGAAAGTTTCATATGTACAGGCGGCTGAGGCACGTTCATGGGCGCACCCAGGATTTTGGTAAGGGGTAGGCACAAGATCTAACAAACAAATTCTGCAAACTTCAGGGGGCAGGGGGAACTCGACAAAGCTCTTATACATTACAGTTTATCACTTGAGAAACACGTGAACACACCATGTTGGCAATAATTTCTCAACATACATGTAGTACGTATAAATATAAAAGTTAGAAACTTAGTCCCTTTTGGTGGGAGCATGTGCCCTAAGTGCCATCCCCCTGGGTGTGCTCCAAGTGCCACCCACCTGGGTGTGCCCATGGGTGCGTTGTTGGTGAGAAGACTAGGGAGAGGCGTGATGCTCGTGTTGTCTCATCCTTATCGCTCTATTAATTATATACCAAGAAAGCTCAAATACGTTCACCCTGACAGCCATCTTAAGGAATTCAAAACTCCCTCTCCAAGTAATTACCTATAGAACTTGAGGTAACCATCACGTTTCAATATCTAATGTAAAAATGAATACAAAATAAAACCTAGTCCTATGTAAAATAGCATAAACCTTTTCTACGTGTAAACATTGGTCTCCTTCAGTGGGCACAGACACTACGCTGCCGCAGAGCTTAACGCTGCTGGCTGATCAGCAGCCACAATGAACTACATCATGTCTTATGAATGGCCAGCAGTCAAAAACGCAGCTGCTTTGTCCCCTGAATATGCCCGTAGATTTTTTTAAATTTACGTAGACCTACTCTCATAGCAACAGTGGATCTTGGGTTGAAAAGTTAAGATGATGTACTAAATAGTAGAATTGCGTTGTAACATGTACTGATAAGGTAAAAAAGGATGCTGTGTGTTCAGTGGTGCAACATAGTATGAATTTGTATCTCATATTTAAAAATATAATTATTTGGGTAGGACTTTAGATTCTTTAAAAACTGTCTCATTTGTGACAGTAATATGTTACTTTAAAAAGGTACACCAACTATTAAGTGCTGTAAAAAATGGTGTGCTGAAAGTCTCTGTGATAGTTCCATAGTTCCATTATTGTGTCTAATTTTAACATATTACATCAGTGATTGTTAACTGAAAGAACTAATTTAAGTGGGCCAACCTACCCTTTAATCGGTTATCACATTTCCCATCACTGAACCCGCTTTATTTCAGCGGTACATTGTACGCAAATTATGTGAACATGATCTATATTGCTACGCAGGATACACACAGTGGGCTTGGTAGTAACTGTACATATACAAAAAGACGGGATTCAATATAACAAAGTAATTATTACTGAGACTATAACAAACTACACAATTTCAACAAATTAAATTACGCTAAGGGTAATTTGTGAACAATCTGGATTTTTAATACTATACAAATACAAAAAAAAAGTCAAGTGTAAAAATGTCAGTTACAGTTACTAAGATTTTGGAAGCCAATATAGAAAAAAACGGAAAAGAGCATTCCTAGAGATCAGTTTTTGCCACCTTAACAAGCAAACATTTCGCTAGAGTGACGTACATTTATTAGGTGCAATGTCTCTCGTTACTGAAAGTACAAAATCTGGGCCTGTTCTTTTCTGATCTCCGCGTACTGGCTTCGAGAAACCTGAAATTTTCAATTATTGCATAAAGTCTTGATTTTTGTAGGCTCTATCATGCCTTCTTAACATGGAGATGTAGAACACAGCCTACACATTGCATTTGACAAACTTTTTAATGGTGCAACCCATTATCCGCTGTTCCACATTAAGTTACACAGCAATAATGAAAGACGTTCACAAAAATTAGCCTTGCTGAATCTACTATATTGGTGGTGCAGTAAACAGATTGAGATGGAGCAATTATTGAACGTTCACATCACATTATACAGGATCCTTAGTTAATTATTCCTTAGTTTTCATAATTCACTCCAGGTGAGTGCTGGGATGATTCCTAAATACAGACCCTGGTTGATTCCCTATACACTTACGTATAAAACCATTGACTTGATTATGTGAATGCAAGTATTCAATAAGTATAATGTCAGAAATTTGATTCAGTTGGTATTACCAACTATATTTCACAAAAATATATTCTTACGACAAACAAGACTGCGTCAAGTTTCCCTTGCTAACAACGTCATTACACCTTGAATGTATCAGTTCCTTCATATGGAATAATGCACTGGTAATTTTCAGCTAACTGAAAAATAATTTATATAGGCAAAACTGCAGAAAATACAAATTCAAATATTAAAGTAAATGTGACTATTGTCATTAATTTTTTTAAATTGCCAACTCTCTTATTTAAAATTTTTACAATATTCAAGTTTCAGTAGCAGACAAACTGTTCAAACAAAACAGTGTGCTGTAAAGCCCTCATAATGTTTTGTGACAAAACAAAGCAGTGTCAAGTGGTAAAACCACTGACTTCACAATAGGATCTGGTTTGGTTTCCAGTAAGGACTTCCTCATTTTGGTGTTACATTTTCCTACAAAACTCCACACACACACACACACACACTGTGTTAGAACCTAACTATAGGACACAGCAGATTGCTGCCACATTCCCTATTTATCTGAGCTACCAGTTCCATCTCCAATGGCTACGCTGTGCATTTTTTAAGCCCTGCGGAATGTGACAGTGTACGACTTCAGACTAATACAGTTTAAATCAATGTTCCATTGTCACATGTTGAATTTCAGGGAGAGCAAGTAGTTGTTTAAAAATAAGGTGCCTGTCTAATTGGGTGTTGAACACGGCTGAAGCGAGTTAGAAATACTGATTATATTGTTTCCTATTATATGTTACATTGTTCGCTGAAAACACATTTCAGAAGAGGGTTGTTGGGTACTTCAAAGAAATTAAAAAAACCCAACTTCCAAGCAGGGGCATCATTTCAGTTTTTTCTAGTTGGGGGGGGGGGCAGATTTTGTTTTCCGGCAACAGTGACCTTGTTGCATATTTTTTATTAATTAAGCATGTATAAATTAGATATTTTAATAGTAAAATTTCAGTTTTATGTGCTTAAGTTAGCATTATTTCAATTTAAAAATACAAAAAAAAAAATACTTGTTTTTCACTATTTGCATGGTGTCAGAACAAGCAAATTTAGACTTAGACGTACCGTTATGAGAAAACTATGAGAACTAAAATTGTTTCGTAAGAGGAAACTACACACACAAGTCTCGTCTGTAAAACTAACACTATTAAATAAAAATATAAAATTATGCTTTTATCGCATTTGAACGCCGTTAAGACTTAAGTTAAAATTGTGTTTGACTATAGAGAAATTAGTCAAGCAAGTTGACGTTATATCGCGCCACGTAACGCAAGTCGATATTAACTGCTGGGGCATCGTACAGATGGCAGCATTGTTAGAGAAGTTTGGCCGCAGCACGTTCACGCCAGCAGCACTTCCTTGCTCCATCTAATGCAGTGTTGCCAAATGTGCATACAGGAGACGACCTTAAACAAAACTGCCAGACATGTTTTTGATATCTTCTCTCGTTTAGGCGTAAAATAATAAATTATCTAAAAAGTATAAACCAGAGAGCATGGCCTTAAGTGCAACTATGTAGGCATTTAAAGAAATGGAACATTACCTGAAAAACACAATACCTTTTATGTGCCGAAGGTTATATTATGCAATCAAAGTTGAATGAACTATTTCCTTTTTTAATCTCATTGACTCGAGGGCATTCTGAAACTCGATGTAACAATATTTTACAGATGTGTTACCATAACACAAGTGCTGTCAATTACTATAATATAATGTTTTACGTAATATTTCCTACACTGCTCTAACCAAACATTTATAATGTCACATGTTGTACGTTTACAACACTGTAAACCACACAAACAAAAGAAACACTACAGCGACTCTTGCAGCCAATCATGCCATAACGCTGAGGTTAAGAAGAGAATGATTTTATTTTACATACAACTTCAAAATTCCTATAGCGGTGTAAGGGTTCCTGGAATATTTTCTTTCTTTATTTCAACAAATGAAGCGACATATAAAGTACTACTTGGCTATCTCAGTTAATTTTCTGTAAAATACGGAATATTTTCCTTTTTCATCTCACCATTCAATTACTTTGTTACAAAATTGATATACGCCAAGAAAGATCACGAAAATGTTCACACATCTATTGTTTTCGTCTTTAATGCTCTTACGTCTATTGTTGATCTTGTCAAAATTATGTTTTAAAGAATAGGAACCAGTATAAGAGATAAAAAAATATGACGATAAGTAAATACTAATAGAGCGTAGCTTCAAGAAATATTAAATTATTTTACTATCCTATGGTTGAAGTAACGTGGTACTGTTAGTGTGTGACAATTTATCTCTCCTGGCAATATTATCCAGTAAATTGACATTTTGATTGTTATGACATGCATTTGTTAAACCACGAATTATCTTATTGGGTTTTCAACGTATTTTGTGTGATAACATTCAGTCTTATTTTCTATTATATACAAGATGAAACCTTACACTTACGAGATAGTGAGTAGTCCTTATTAAACGCTTCATACTTTTGATGAAACAGAATACAAACTATCAAGAACATTTTCAAGAACATTAGACACTTAAATAAGGTATTTTATGGAATTTGTTTATCTTCTGTTTATATAAGGGCTACGCCAGGACATTGCCCATCGTACGACCAACATATTTAGTAATTAAATGTTTTCTTTGTTAGGAAACTCTCGGTACACTGTAGCACAGTAGTAATATTCACAGACTTGCTGTAGCTTGAGGAAAACAGTTGGTACAAAACGGAACATCGGACCTTAAATTTATTTTAAGAAAATACGTATCATATTAATTGTTAAAATGTTGGAATACTCTGTTGTGCATAACTTCAGTAATATTTGTCAATTCTGAGGTCAATACTTCATAGGTGCTGTAGATGTTTGGTGAAACGTCAGTCGACATTTTCACTTCTAAAATCAACTTGACATGTCTATTCTACCAAATTTACTGAAATTACTGTCTTACATTGTGGTACACTTTACACAATATTAACCGTACTTGCCTATAGTATAGAACCAGAAATGGCACGAATTCGTTTGAGAAAAAGTTAAGACTTGGAACTTCTATGATGTTATAGCTCTGTAATTAGGTCAAATTTTATTACAATAATGCTTCAAAACCTTGACTTAATAGAAAACTTGGATGAAAACACTCACAAACTCTCGTGCTACCTTGTCACATATA
>PNEQ01129593.1:8442-21420 GCA_003012365.1 Medauroidea extradentata
AAACACTGACACAACGTAGCTGTCTGCAGACCAATACCAGGCATCCAATATTACAATATCGGGATTCTTATTGGCTCAGTCAAATAGGGCAACAGCTCCACGTACAAGCTAAAGCCAGTAATCTTCTGGTAAGCTGGACGTGTATTGAAATCCATCAAACAGTCAACTTTTCCCGCGATAAACCATCATCTCTAATAATACGTTAGTAAATTATAGCTCTGTGCATATTAACATTTACCGCCGACGCATACGACAAATTCAATACAACACGCGTATATTAGAGACGAATGTGATTGCTGCTGTAACTTTTAATAGGAATTCTAAAAAGAAAGAAATAATATATGTATTATTTCAAACACAATTTAAGTAATAGTAAATTCAAGAAGAGATGAGAAAATTGAGGACATATAATTTAATAAGATGTATAAGGGTTTTCAGAGCGCATCCTACAGTGTTGCCAAGCACATTGATGGTGTGGTAAAGAGAGGTGTTAGAGAATACAACATAAATATATTAACGAATGACTATCTGCATCGCTGTCGCTCTGGAAAGTTAGTCAGCAGAGGTGAAGATATTTACAAGAGGTGATGTTAGAGAACAGATTCACATGTATTGTGAAAGCCAAACTATAATTTATATACGCAGTGTTTTATACTATACAATTGCAACGTATGCCACAAAAATAGCTCAATTGGCGTACAGCTGTCCTCCTTGACGAGACAAAGTGCTGACCCTGCAATGTTTAGGTAACGCTGACAAATACAGGAGCATGACACGTGTCCGAAGACAACTTTAACTTCCTGTGCACAGACTTCGCAACTAACACCGAATTTAAGAAGATCCGGTTTTCGTGTAGAATATTCAACAGTGTTTTAACCAATTGAACATAAGGTAATTTGACTTTACGTCTCGTCGACAGCGAAGACTTGGTGCAATGACAGCAGCTGGGAGAGGAGTCGGCCATGGCCTTTGTTCAGGAACCGTCCCATCAGCATTCGCCTGGAGCGATTTCCAGAAACTATGGGAAACCAAAATCAGGATGTTCGGAGCCGGGGTTCGAACCCGGGTCCTCCCGAATACGAGTCCAACGTATTACCGTTGTGTCCCATCTCTCGGTAATCAATTGAACTACATTAAAACCTCATACACGCCCTTCACGTCGGAAGAATGTGGTACAGAAATAAACTCTAAAAACACCTATTGAAATACACACGTTTCTGAAAGTCAATACGACAAACCTACAAAATAACAATCCTAGATGATATATGCCTACTTTATGAGCAAACATTTGCTCAGAATAATGCATTTATTAAGCGTGATCTCTTGCGCCGGTGTTAAATGTGCGACATTTCGGCGTCAGAGATTGTTCTTCAGAGAACACGCTATTCGAGAAAAAATTTTGACCAGAAAGTTGGTAAAATCTTACTGTCTAAGGATGCTGTTTTTTAATTTTTGAAAATTGACTTCCATAAGTCTGCAATTTCAAACTAATACTTTTAGCACTGAGTTATAAACCATTTCTTCTCACGTGTGTTAGATTAAAAATTTCAACATTTTAGTATATTTCATAAATTTGAATAATTTTTTTTTTCAAGGGATGTTGCAAGAAGGGTAAAAAAGGAGCAACTAACTTCACAAACATTAACTAAGGAAATTTCTACAGTTAAAATTTCTTACGTTTGGTCACACGAATTTAAAAATTGCAATGTACTACACATGGTAATCTGCAATTTTAATGAAAATAAAGGACACCAATACTAAAGAAATTCTTCATCACACAATAGCGCGTACACTCATTTAGGTTTTTATTATAAAAAAAACCTAACCATAAACCTTTGTTGAAAGCAAACAAAACAGGGGGGGGGGGGGAATTCAAATAAATTGCTTCGTGGCGTTGCTGTTACACTCAGAAAACACTTGAGCTTAGAAAACTTCATTTTAAAAAATGTTTTTATATATTTGCATGAAACGGACTATGTTATAATGTTGATGATTGTGACACAAAAATTTACACAAATTTTACTTTAATTGCTTTATTTGATCACATACAGTTATTTCAACTCAGTTATGCCTTTAAGGGAAGACAATGCATGCTAACCATGTTCTATAAGCGATGTCTGCCAAACCAACATTAAGATATTCCGTAGAGATATAAGAAGATCAATTTTTCACACGTGTACGACCTTAAGGCCATGCCAGGAAGTTTTTTCACACTGGTGTAAAAAAAAACTTTTCAAACGGAATAATTTTATAAACTTCAAGAATAAGAGACATACAATTCACAATTCTATGTAGGCGTTTCGCAAAATAGTGTAACATTCGTTTGCAAATAAAATATAGCTTCATTTTGGTATTTCCATAATAAACCTGGTGCTACTTTAAGTATAAAATATTTAAAAACTACGAGGTTTATTACAACAAAAAAAAATTAGGAACATGTGTCAAAACAATGTAGGTATCCTTCGATATGAAAACAGAGCTGCTTTGGAAAAAAATATTTAGAAAATCAGTGTAAAACTACCGGGTATGGTCTTGAACAATCCGTAATGGCTCTATTGAGAGAAAGTATGTCACGACAGGATCGGAGTATTTGGCATCCGTGGTTTACAGTACGTTCGCGCAGGGAAGTTGGCAACATTGGCACCCGGACTAGCTGTCACAGGAGACAGAAAGTATGTCGGCAGACGTACCAGAATTCTGGTATCTGCAAAAGATTTTGTCCCTTGGCAAAACGTACCATATTTCATCCTGGTACGTAAAATGCCAGAATTTTGATTGCCACAAAATCATTTGTCAAATATAATTATGCACCGAAAACAATTGTAACGACGGTTTGACTTTAGCTATAGATTAAAATAAATTTGAACTGCAACACCCTAAACGCAATGTTTCTACTGTTAAGCGATTATTATATTTTTAAGCTTAAATGAGGTCAGATATCACAAGTCTGATGACTGGCAGTTTTGTTTTAAAATTATTTTTGTCATAATAAATATGTATTTTCCAGCCAATAAATTATACGGTTTCGACAAATATGAAATTAACTAAATTTTCGTTAGTTGACTTCATTAGCTAAAACGATTTGCATTTAATGACTTGAAAAAATTAGGCAACATTGTGAAAACAGTTTTAAACAAAACTGCCACACAGATGTCTGATATCTGCACTTGTTTAGGCTTCTACATAAGTATCGCGAAAGATTAGAAACAGGTGGGCATGACCTTAACGTATTTTTAAAACTATTTGTTGAGTGGACTGAATTACCGTTTATTATTACCGACAAAGACTAGGCACGGAGACGGGTAATAAACTAGGAGATTCGTATCCTCGCATTGGTTATTAATTTGTTTAAGAAGTATATTATTGCATATATAGGCCCCTACACATTTAAATTTGGACAAAGTACATAATCTGTGTAAACCGTCTAAACCTTTCGAAATTTTCACAGCTTATCACCAATAATTTAGAAATAACAAATAACCAAAGAGTATAATGTCTGAAAGTAAAATAAGAGTAAGATCTTGAAAATAAAAAAGCTTTCATTTAATTTAGTCCCGTAAATAAGTGGTAATTTATATCAATAAAAAAAACACAAGCCATAAGAGTATTTATATCAGTGTGCCGGAATTTTATGAAGAAACCCAGATTATTGGTCTGCTTGGTACCATAATTGTAACGTGTCCGTCTAGCAAGTGGCAGCAGAGAGAGACAGACATTCTGCAAGTCAGCTACTGTGCCACGCTGTTACGGTCGACCAGCGACAACTGAGAAGCATGCCGACGCCAGACAGTCCAGTAACCCAACGCTACTGGCTGTCCCGATGTCTCGCCATCTCCCCGGAGAGAAATGCCTGTCCGTAGTTTTCTCCTCTGACCTGCTCGTGCTCCAGTTAAGGTTGCCGCCTGTCCAGGCCGCTATACTATGTGCAGAGCTTTGACCGTTGCTGGATCATTCGAAAACTTGAGTGATGTCTTAGGAATAGCATACAGAGTACATTACACGTGTGTACATCCATTTTAATTTCTACTCATCTCATTAAAACGTCTTATAGTGGCTGAAAATGTCAAAAAAATGGGAGTTCTGCGAACCTTTATAGGTATGAAAATCTTGCCGAAGAATCTTTTAAAAGGTATAGGAGGGTACGACACATCTTTGCCTTAATATTACATCATAATGGTAGGGTCACCACTGAATGACTTATAGGTAGGGCTAGGAAAAATTCGCGAGTTCAGTGACCTGCATGCTATAATCCAATGTCTTATACATACTCAAACCCCGTCTATTCGTTCATTGTCTGCTGTGTGAATGAGTAGCAGGTAATGGACAAATGTTAGGGTTTCTGTATACGCAGGATAATGGATTCTAGCATGTTGGCCGTTGGAACTCACCAAATATTCCTAGCCCTACTCATAGAGGTGACTTGTTGGCGAGAAGATTGCACGCCATTTCAGTGATTTGCGTCTATATAAAAAATATTTTTTTTCCGATTAAAAAAATTACTGAAATTTAAAATTATAATATTAAAAACTCAAGAATTTATAAGAACACATTTTTTTAGATGACCAAGCCTACAACATACTTATTCACTGCATTTTTTTTTTCAGTTTGGTATGTCGGTTTTAGTGGCGTATGGCTACATAAAACAGAAAAATGCAAATTTTGACGTTTACAAGTCATTACGGGAAAATTATGAAAAAAAAAAAATTTCATAAGAACAAAAGTTAGTCACAATTTATGTATAAAATAAGGAAAATATATATATAGTACGAAAATAAAAATACGACGTTGAAAACTGATGTAGACCGCACCCTTGACAAAAGCCATGACCGACTGCTCTCCTAGCTCCTGTCATTGTACCAAGTTGTGTATCGCACTGTCTATAATGACCTCGCTGTCAACGAGGCGTTAAGCCCACTTACATTACATTCTTCTTCTTTCTGTTCGTAAGCGACATTCACATCTGCGTTATAGCATGTTATATGACAGCGGTACGCGTCGTTGTCGTCGATCTAGCCTCTGGTTGGCTAGTCACATTTACCACAGTGTCACAGCATCACAGCTGTGGCCTGAAAGCAGTCCCCGCCCACTTTCTCCCTCGCCAACCACCTTACATCACTCAACACAATTGGCCTCCGGATGCCACTAGCCCATGTCACACAGCCATACGCATTTGGAAATAAAATAATTTAATAAACTACCATTACACATTAAAATGGCTTCAACTATAAAGTTTTTTAAAAAATTAACATTCAAACTCCCTTTGCAAAAGTCTTATTACAGCACTACTAGAGACACTGGAAAATCGTGAAAATGTTTAAGGTAGTCTCCAACAAACCGTAGTATATTAACCGTGACACGTGTCAACAGTTTGGGACAAATCTCACACGCTGTGTGTTCAAGCTGTACAGTTCTAGCTGGGTTTATTGAAGAGAGAAACAATGCTTCAAATAAACCATAGCCAGTGTCGATACGAAACATTCAGTGTTATATACAGCATGTTGGAACCTTGCAAATAGTCAACTATGCCCGCGATTTTCCAGTCTCTCTAAGCATTACCGACAACTGGAATGATTCTTTACAGTAAAAAAAAAAAAAAAAAAAAAAAAAAAAACATTTAAGTCATTTAAAAGATGGTTAAATATTGATTTTTTTATTGTTATTTGTATTATTTTTTTAAGTTATTTTGTAAGCCTTCTATATGTATATTCCAGAGCTCTATAACATCAAGTGTTACAATTTTCAATTGTTTTGATTGTGTGTTAATTGAAGTTGTCCTCTGTTTATTTTAATAATGTAATTAGCACTGTTCTGCATTTTTTGTACATCAAATGTTGGACAATTGATTTTGACATGTCACATATTCTTTATATTACGGTTTAAACGATATGAAGAATGAATGAGCGAATGCTTACAAGCTGTATTGTTCTGAATTTTTTAAAATGGCTGAATTTAAAATAAACAATTCCTAATTTCCTGCAATAATTAAAAATACAAACAATTTAAAAGCAATATTTTATACATATCTTGAGGCAGCTTATGCCAATGTTCGTCAGTGTGGGTTACATCATTATGTACGTCAGTTGATCTTCCTTTCTGGTTCAAGAACAGTTTTATGCATGACATGTCATTATACAACAACAATTATGGTAGTTCAAAATGTTTCGCTACTGTAAAAAAAAAGTTCGCAACGTAGGTTTACGAAACAGACCAGTCTCGTACAAATATACAAATTATTCAAACAAATAAAATGTTCGATCAAACACTAGCAAGGCAGTCTATTAACTCAGTATTTACGGACCCGTACCTCCACAAATAAATAATTCAAATTAATGTAAGTTGGTTTCATATCTCGACAGCGAGGTCATAAGATGGGTGAGACACATCTTGGTACAACATTATATTATTCAATATGGAGTGAAATCGAGCCTTTAGGGTGTTCGAGCGGGTAATAGTAGTAAATGTATACTTGTTACAAATAGGTTTAGTTATGTAAATATTACATTTCCCACTTACGAAAAAAAAATTTAGCTCAGCCAGTTTTCGCATAGTGGCATTTCAAAGTCAAATTGTTCATATTTTTACTTCATACAATATACTTTAAAACCAGTAAACATATTGAAATAAAAAAAAACCACGTCAAAACTACTCGTCACGGTCTACAGCTTAAAGCATAGAAAAATCCATTATGAAATATTTTTGCATTATAAACAAAAATTAGAAAGTTTTAGATTTTTTAAAATATAAAAATTGTTTATAATGGGATTTACATACTTCAAGCAGTAACTCGAGTGATGTAGTTATAATTTGAATTATTTCATTTAATAATGTTTATTGGTTTTCAAGTACGAATGAAGTAATAATAATGTAAATTTGGACTTTGAAATGTCGTTATCGTTATAATAAAACTGGTTTTTTTTTTTAATGCGTACAATGTACTGCCAAGTATCGTATACAAAACTAACAATGTTTCATACAAATATAATATTATGATATTCTCTACTTGAACAGCCTTACAGGCACTGCTGCATTTAAAACAAACATATAGTTAAACTGCACTAGGAACATGGTAGAGTGGCCACTGTGGTAGCTTGTAGTTACATGTTCGGACAACAACATTGGTAGCTGCAGCTGTATTCATGACGCGTTTGTGAGGATATTACGAGTCCACGCACTCTTTCACAACGCTCGCTACACATGTGTTTCGTTTCATATCATAATTAGTATGGAAGGAAATTAATATGAAAGCCTTACTTAATGACTAGAGGTACGTCAATTTCGCGGATTCATCTGGCAGCAGCCTAGACTTGTCAGTCCTATACACCCACTGGCCACAATCGATTATCTATTGGCTTATAACCGTACAAGCAGGTAGCAAGCAATACCACTTCGCATTATTTCCTTATTTACTACTGGCTTGCAGTAGTCAAACGCGTTTCGTAACAGCCACCAGCAAGTCACAGACATGACAATGAAGTAAACATAGGGCCCGGTAGTTTTCACGAAAAGATTTTTGCCCCACTTTGTTTGTGTCTTACGTGCACACCTGCAGCTCAACTTCATGATTATTGACAGAGTGTGTTTGTGCAGAGTCGTTATTCATTAGACTGTGCCAATAAGTACACAGATAACTGTGACACAACACGTCTGTGATTTGCGGGTTTAACCTCCACACGCTGGGTGTTAACGGCATCCAATCACTGACCACAAAGCAGAGATGCAGGTGCGCAAGTAAGGCACTGAAACAAAGTGCTGCAAAATTCTTTTCGCGAAAATTACCGGGCCCTAAGTATACATAATTGGCGTTCAACCTGACGTGGAATGTATTTGCGAAATTTACGTACCTCTATTAATGCCTAAACGTACTTATATTACTGTTTTACTTTGCAGTAGCTGTCCTGCGTAAAACGATGTTAAATGACCACACTTTTTCATTTTTGTGACAAAATTATGTTATAGTTATTTTACCATTTTCTACGGTAAAATTGTTTCAAATTTGATTCCCCTATAGACCTCATTACTAGTACTAAGCGCCGTAAGAACTACATTAATTTTAAGAGGGCTATACACCGGATGTAATTTTCCGTGTTTGATGCGCGGAGACAGTGAAGAGATAAGGTTCAACTTTCCACACTCGATGGTAACAACGTCGCTTATATTAGCGGCGCGCCAAACTGGCGTGCAGTGTTTTCCTACTATTCCATTTCTTGACAGCTTAAAGCTGCGGCCCTACAATATTATCCGTGGAAAGTTAGTAGTGAAGTCCGATGCATGTGTTTCACGAATCCGAGAGGTATTTTTCCAGTTACAGCTGTCTATAAAACAAACCGTTGTAGCCGTTTTGAAGGGCTCCAAAAACATTTGTCTAATAAGCATGTTGCATTTTTTAAATGACTGAAGCCTAGTTTTAACAGTGTGTTCTTTTCGTAGATAAACATACTGGGGATAAGTCTATCTGTTTCACGTAGAAAAGAATAGGCAAGGCAAATTGCAATTTTCATCACCATGTTTTTATTTTTGGATAAAGACGTCGCAGGCTAAGATGTCACGTCATAAAAACAAAGAATAAAACTTTTTTGTATTTAAATAAAAATGCTGAAATTTTCAATAAAAACTTTATAAATTAAATAATTATATATATATATAATTTTGTGGTTTAACATGGCTGAATTTCTAGTCTACAACATTGTTATTTACCGTGATTTTTTTTTTTTTTTTCAGTTTGGTAAGTGAGTTTGTTTTAGTATCGTCCTTAAAATGGAAACATGCAAATTTTGCCTGTAACGAGCCATTACGCAAAAACTATGAGAGATAAAAAATTTTTGTAAGAGACTATACATTTGAAAAATTCTGCGCCAAGATTTTCAAGGTTAAAAAGCACCGCAAAAACGCACATTTCCGCCATTTTCGGCCGCTAGGAAGTACGCAGCAGATGATGGTATATCGCGGGAAAACTTGACTGTTTGCTGAGTTTCAACGCACGTTCAGCTTACCAGAAGATTACTGGCTTTAGTTTGTACTTGGAGCTGTTACCGTATTTGACTGAGCCAATAAGAATACCGCTATTGTAATATGTGACGCATATTATTTATTGGTCTTCACGCAGCTAGGTTGTGTCAGACGTAAGTTACATCACCCAGGTGTACATGTTGCAAGAAACTAAAGTGTTTTCATGGTTATGTTGGCACAAACCATTTTCGCGATATACCATCATTAGAGATGATGGTATATCGCGAAAATGTTTTGTGCCAAGATAGCCTTGAAAACACTGACACAACGTAGCTGTCTGCAGACATCAAATATTACAATATCGGGATTCTCATTGGCTCAGTCAAATAGGACAAAAGCTCCACGTACAAGCTAAAGCCAGTAATATTCTGGTAAGCTGGACGTGTATTGAAATCCATCAAACAGTCAACTTTTCCCGCGATAAACCATCATCTCTAATCATCATCTCTACTGATAAGTCAACTAACCATAATGTCGTTAGTTTCATACTTAGCTACAACCATAGTATTTACTGGCTTGGGAAAAATTATCCGACGCATGGTAAAACCCATTATAAACAAAACTGGTGAACAGACGAGAGCGGAAAGTAGTATAGAGGACGCGGCTGATGGTGGTAGAGTGGGCGTGTCCCTATAACCCGCCACGAGAAAGGAAGAAATCTACCCAGTCGCGGCAAGTTTCTATCAACTGTGTGTGATGAAGGTCAGTGTCGACCCTGTACTGGTACAACTTTCTCTGCGTGGATGAGATGCGAGTCCTCTCAGCTACACTGCTCGACCATGTGTAGTGTGAAGTGCAAGATGTGAAGACAACACACCGCTTAGAGGCGACGACACTATTGATGAGCGAGCAATACTCGACCTTACAACCCGCGCTCCTTCAAGCCCAACACCATGCACTACTTTTTTTTTCGATATTAATTTTTTATGCCTAAATGAGAGGAAATATAAAAGCTATGTCTGGCAATTTTTTTAAAAATTCTCTTCTCTATGTTGGCTGATTGTTTCAAGACAGTAAATACTACGGTTTTACCTAATTATGTAACTAACGAAATTATGGTTAATTGACTTTTTCTAGCCGAAACCGTACTATTTCTTGCTATGAGAAAAATAGCTATCACAAAAAAAAAAAACATTTTTAACGAAACAGCCAAACAGATTTTTGATACCTGCTCTCGTTTAAGCTTAAAAAAATAATTATCGGAAAACCAGTAGCAACAAGAGAGCATTGCCTCAAACCTGCAGCAGTTTGGTGTTATGGCTACAGTCGCTGATTTTGGCGAAATGAATTTTGCCCCAACTTGATTCTATGCCTTATGTGCACATCTGCAGCTGCGACGAATGTGGTCAGTAATTAAACGTCTTGGTGTTCTACCCACAAATCACAGACGTGAGATATTGCTGTAACCTTATCGTGATTGGCCTCAGTCAAATGAGCGACACCTCTGCTCGAAGACACACTACCAATAACTGGGGCCGCGATTTTGTCACGAAAAAATGTTTGTCCCACTTTGTTTCAGTGTCTCCGGTGCACATCCTCAGCTGTGCTTCATGGTAATTGGCAGCGTGTCTTTGTTCAGACACGTCTCTCATTTGACTACACCAATCAGAATAAGTGACTCCGTACGTCTGTAATTTGCCCAGGCAATTTAGAGTAAATCATCCAATCACAGGCGATGTAGCAGAGCTGCAGGTGTGCACATCATGCATTCAAACCAAATGCTGCTAAAATCTTTTCGACATAAAATCATCGCTCTGCCAACAACCACGAAGCAGGACTGCAACTATGTAAGTAAGGCAGTGAAACATGGTCGTGCAACGTTACCTTCACAAAAAATCTGTACCTCTATGGCACGTGACGTATATCAACTGATTGAACTATATTTGCAGGGATGTACGTCCCTCCTTTTTTAAGCGAACTGAGCGCCGAAGACCTACAAATGTCATTTAAACATTTCCACTGCTTTTCTGTCTGACAGACTAACTGCGTGCAGCGTGTTCGGAGTTACATGTAAGTTATTTATTTACTTGTTTTACTCAGAGACGAGTAAACGTGCGTATACACCGCTTATCTACGAAAAGATGACACTTCAACTACCTGTGAATATGACTAGATGATTTTCTTGTATTCACAGTTTTCGAGCCATAACATTTATTCCAGTTGTATTAAAAAAATTTTCTCTTTGACAAGCCATAGGATATATTCTTGGTAAACTGCTTGAGATAAATAATGGAATCGTTCATTAATTTGTCATGCAGAATCACTGCAAGAGAATTATATGTTGACTTTCAAGAATGATTAGAAGACAAATATAAGATGGACATATAACAATACGATCTCCAAAATTCATCATACATATCTTCTATACACCAACATTGCCACATTTACCAAACATATTATAAATATGAAGTTATTGTAGAAAATGGATAAATAAAATTTAAAACACACTTCTCCCACTTAAGACGCCAGGCACATTGGAAGCATTATTTTAAAGCCCTCAAACTTGGCTTTTCAGACAGCTGTTTCTCAAGATATACGAACAGGATTCATTTCAAATTGTGGTCTACAAGTACATTGGACTTTGTAACAGAGACGTGTTCAATAAAATGATAGGGTGACCGCTTCAAGTGCCACAGTAAAAATGTTACAGCGGGAACACTGTGCGCGCCTTTATGACTCTGGCCGTAGAGGCGATATCACAATACATGTACCGGCCAGCATCGCTCGTAGCGCCTCGTCGATTTTCGCCTCACACACACAAACACACCTTCACCAGGCGGCAGCCTTAATGACATACGAAAGGTAGAGATGGTGGAAAGTCGCGAGCATCTTTTCTGCCAGCGTATTCTCCAAATATATATAGCGTTCTGCGCCTTGTGTGAGTGGCAGATAGTTGTGAGCCATGGTGTAACTGTTGACACACAAACCACAGACGTTCTGTTGTAGCACACCATAATTATCATTGACTCAGTCACATAGAAACCCACCAGTGACGAGAGACAAGAGTAAGAAATTAATTAACTTACACTGAAGATCAGCAAACAGTTAATTTTTCCCGCAATAATTCAGCAACCCTAACGATAGGACTAACGTGAAACGTGGCTTCTATGGGGGATAAACACATATTTCCAGAGTGTTATTTATAAGAATATACGTGTAAACACTAATGTTACAGCATAAGTCTTGCCAGATAATCCTCTTAAAAATGAAGATATGTTGGACGTGACTATACCCCTTCAGTAGATTCTGCAAGATAAAAGTTGATGCCTAGAAACCGCAACAAAAACGCCTACTTTCACCACATTCGATCGTGCGGAAATGAATTTGAGAGATATTGGAGGACTTGTAAGGCAAGACTCGTCCCAGATGTTGAGTTTTTCGTTTACCAATCATAACATTATTTTCATTGAAATAACTAACAATTATTATTATGACAACGATATAGCATTTTACAAATGTCTTCGGATTTAGTAACGTGTTTATATATACATGCATTACTTGATGACTATAGCCAGAGATGTTTGGCGAAAGGAATACTGCAGCAACGTGTGTCAATGTCTTACGTACACAACTACAGATCTGCTTCATGGTCAGTGAGTGGATGTTTAACCTATCAGGGCCTTGTTGTTCTAACAACTAATCACAGACGTGCAGTCAGTAGAATAGAAAGGGAGCTCCAAGCGTGTTGGTGTTTGGTAGTGGGTGTGGGCTTGCGTCTGTAACCGCCGCCATCTTGGCTGACGCCATCAACATTTCCCTTCTCCCTCTCTAAGTTCCCTAATTTCCTTGAAGTTTTCCCCTTTTCTCTAGGAATTCCCTTTTTTTTCCCTTTGGCCTCAAAATCTTAAAACAGTAATTTTTTTACTGTCTTCTCAAATTTTGCTGCTACTGAGCTGCCATCTTAAACAATAATCAACATTTTGTATTAGAAAATTATTTGACTTAATAAATATTTTGTGTTTAAAATCTATT
>PNEQ01129594.1:0-21321 GCA_003012365.1 Medauroidea extradentata
AATTGACTGAGACTAAAAGAAAATTTTTCTGGACCCCCGATTGTGAATCCTCATTCAGAAAATTAAAGGAAATTTTGGTTTCACCTCCTGTCCTAGGTTATCCTAGTAGTGATGGACAGTTCATTTTAGACACTGATGCGAGCGATGTGGGGATTGGTGCTGTGTTGTCACAGATTCAGGATGGAAAAGAGAGGCCGTTGGAATATTTCAGCAAAATGTTACATAAGCCTGAAAAAAATTACTGTGTAACTCGCAGGGAGCTCCTGGCAATAGTCAAGTCTATTTCACATTTTCACCATTACTTATATAGAAGGCATTTTATTCTACGAACAGATCATGCATCATTACATTGGTTACTGAATTTTAAAAACCCAGAAGGACAGATAGCTAGGTGGATGCAGCACCTTCAAGAGTACGATTTTGAAATACAGCACAGACCTGGGCGCTTACACAACAATGCTGATGCACTGTCCAGGAGGCAATGCGAGCCAATGTGCTTTCATTGTGATCACCAAGAAGGGAAGGCTGGGAAGACACCAAATGCTAGGATAACAAGAATCGAAGAGTTCACAATTGGCAATGAACCTTCTCCCTGGAGCGATGAAAAGATTGGCGAGGATCAGAGAAAGGACCCTACTCTTGGGCCAATACTAGAATGGAAGGAAAATGGCCAGCGCCCAGAGTGGGCCGATTTATCTGATCAAAGTACTTAAACTAAGGCATATTGGGCACAATGGGATTCTCTATCTCTGAGAAATGGTGTCCTGTACCGGAACTGGGAAAGTGCAGATGGAAAAGAAACACGCCTACAGCTGGTACTCCCAGAAATTAGAGTTCCAGAGGTGCTGAAGGAACTTCATAGTTCAGCAGCTGGAGGACATTTTGGAGTTAATAAGACTCTCAACAAAGTTAGATTGCGATACTATTGGCTACATTGCAGGGATGATGTGGAGAGGTGGTGTCGAACATGTGATGCGTGTACAGCAAGAAAGGGACCAAGAACTAGAGGGCATGGTCATCTTCAGAAGTACATTGTCGGAGCCCTTGTCAGTGACTGAGAGGAAGAATCGGTACCTATTGGTGGCGCAAGACTACTTCACCAAGTGGCCTGAAGTCATACCAATACCAAACCAAGAGGCTAGCACAGTGGCCGATGCTTTAGTGGAGCATGTATTCTCAAGATTGGAGTGCCACTCAAACTTCACTCCGACCAGGGTCGCAACTTTGAAGCCAAGTTATTCCAGGAAGTGACCAAAATTTTGGGAATGAAGAAGACACGGACTACTCCTTTGCATCCTCAGTCAGATGGGATGGTCGAGCGTTTAAATCATACCTTAGAACAGTATCTGTCCATTTTTGTAGCCGACAATCAAAAGGACTGGGACTCCAAGGTGCCCCTGTTTCTCCTTTCATATCGGTCAGCTGTCCATGAAGCCACAAGGGTAACACCTTCGAAGATGCTGTTTGGGCGAGAGCTTCGTCTTCCAAGTGATCTACTGTTTGGGAGGCCAGCAGAAGAAGAACAGCCTGCTTCACCGATTGTGTATGCTGACGAACTGCGTCGCAAATTGAGCACAGTCCATGACTTCGCTCGGCAACATTTGAGCGTCAACAGCGACCGGATGAAAACGAGGTATGATCGGAGGGGACCTGAAAGGACATTTCAAGGACAGCTGGTGTGGCTGTATAACCCACAGCGACGGAAATGATACTGTCCGAAACTACAGAAATGCTGGGAAGGCCCTTACCAGATTGTCAAGAAGATAAATGATGTGGTCTTCCGAATAGTTCGCAAGGGCTCTCGGACAAGAAAACCCAAGGTTGTGCATATTGACAGACTGGCTCTCTATGATGGACCAGAGTCTGTTGTGTCTGCTTGGGACGAACAGACTTGAGGAGGGGGCAGTGTTGCGAGCCGCCACTGTCTGGCTGGGCGGTGTAGTACGATACTGTGGTGGCGGAGCTAGGACACCCCCTTCCCACTCACTCCTCGGCGCCGTGGCTGTCGGGCAGGGTGGCGAAATACAATACAGTTTAAGCAGCGCTAAAAGACCTCCTCGGGTGCCGCGTGGATTTTATTACTCCATGATAACCACCTGCACCCAGTATCGGGTAACCGAGAGAAAATATCGTGATCTGGAATGATCCTGTTCCCTCTTTATCTCTCGGGGTGGTGCTTGACATTGAAGCGATATCTTTCCAGGAGGTTGGAGAACAGAGACCCGCCGAGATAATTCGAGAAGAAGGAGGGTGGGGTATATAAGGGGGAGCTGCAGCAGGAGCAAGAGAGTTTTTGCTGGCAGGTGCCTAGTGTGATCTGAAGTGATAGTGACAAGTATTGGATTGCGACGACTGTTCAAGGGCGTCCAGCAGGTGGGACCGCAGCAAGTAGTAGGAAGGTGATTCTAGGCCAGAAAGATTCTTCGGTATTATTTCTTTGGGTCCACCATTGTGAGTGACTTGCAACCTTTCCATATACAGAGAAATTATGTAGATGTATTTCTTTCCTTTATGGAAATAGTAGTTATTTGCTCCGATTGACATTTACTGTGTAAATCATTATAGACAGGTTTTTTTTGTATATACAGTTGTAAATAAACTAGGTTAGCTTTATTTTGTTTATTTTATCAAAGTCCTCCATCCCCAAACGTACCTAGCCTGCAACTTGTAACAATATTTAGTATCTGGAATACTTTGTACTATGGTTGTTTCTGAAGGTTTTTTTACTGTAAATAATCACTACAGTGATGATGTTACACTTTTTGTTCATGCTTAACAGATGTGAAGTTAGGTCACAATGGATCAGCAGTGGACTGTCAAAGAGGGATAGAATTATCCCAACAAAACCCACTGGGTCACTCCAATGTTCGGCGAGTATTTTATATGAAAATATTTAAGCAAGTAGTCAGACCAAAATGTCACCGCAACTGCCAATTAAATATTACCGTACTGTTAAAATAAGCATTAGTTTCAGCTCGCAGTATGAGAATGACAATGGACGACTTGAAAAGAGGTGGAGCTTCAGTCAGGTGTGGGAAGAAATTCCTATCTCCATGGATACCGCAGCCGAAAATAACCTTCATTTAGCTGTTTGGCTTCACATGTCCCGATGAGATGTACGTTAAGAAAATTGATTATTTGTTTGGAATTTGCCGTTTTTTCAGGTAAACATTAATTTTATGTATTTGCATCCATGAAATTGAAACTAATATTTTTTACCCTTGCGTGCAAATCTATGAATATGCAACATTTTTGCTTTCTGCAATTACCAATGAACAAATGAGCATGTTTGTAAACAAGCTTTGTTTCCCACAGTACTTTTCCCCTGAGGTGACGTCAGGGGGCGTGTACTTCAAGTCGTCCATACATGTGCATTGGATATTAACAGTTTTATACAATATAGGTAACGGTTATTATCTGGCTATTGAAAAATTTGTGCAATTTCGTAACTACATTACTGTTATTTACAATTACGTTTTCTATCTTTATGTTTGAATAGTATAAATGGACACGTGTCACATTTGCATTTACTAAATGATTTGTGCACCGCACTTGTTCAGCCAATATACAGTGCCTGGTTGCTAGAGAAAGGTGTGCGGGCGATGCTCCAATCCTACAACACAACTTGTGCCCAGCGCAGTTCCAGCGCACTGCTATTCGTTGTTCTGCAGGTTGCCTAGATGTCAGGCTCCTGCTTGCACACAGCCGATGATTGCCGATGTGGACTATGACTATTTCAGTGGCTGGCCCACTTTTTGTGTCCATGACTGTACAAATACAGGATGTTACAAAAATTCCATGTCAATATTGTGGGGAAACAATCCTCACGTGTAGAGGAACAAGAAATGTTATGTGGGCAAAGGTCCGAAAACGCACCGTTTCTGCGCTACAGCTCGCAATACATGATGTATGGTTGATAGCGCGCGGGTAGGACCATGTTGCTGTGGAGCGCCCATACCAGATGAGCCGTACAAACCATTGAATTAGACGCACATATTTCCCGCTCTAGCATCGAGATGAATCAAGCGTCATGTGTGCATCACTGCAGGAAGAGGTTCAAAATAGATTTCATGTATGGGTTGGCAAATGGTAACGGCAGTGCCGCACAGCGTTTTTATCGTGCACGATTTCCACAACGACGGTGTCCAGATAGACGTACATTTGAAGCAATCCATCGCCGTCTTAGAGAACACAGAACCTTCAAACCAGCCAATCCTGACAGAGGACAGCCGAGAGGGACGAAGACGTCAGCGCTGGAAGAGAGACTCGTGCACGAAGTGAACGAGAACCCCATTGTCAGCACACTGAGAGAAGCTACTACAGTTAATGTGGACCATACGCTGGCTTGTAGAGTACTTCATGAAAACATGTTGATTCCATAACATGTATAGCGTGTTCAGGCCCTGACACCTGTGGATTGTTCTGTTCGTCGTACGTTTGTCTTTGGTTTGGCGGACAGTGCTTGAACCCTGCCTTCTGTGAAACGGTCTTGTTTACTGACGAAACAACATTTAAACGGCACCATACAATTAAATATCATAATGAACACATCTGGGCCCAAGAAGATCCTCATAGTATGGTGCAAACACCCCACCAATAATAGTTATCTGGCAATGTTTGCGCTGGCATCGTGGGTGACTATTTAATAGAACTTTATTTTCTGCCACGAAGTCTCAATGGTGTGACATACGAAGCATTCTTAACGAAAGACATGCCTGTTTTGGAAGATGTCCCATTACACAAACGACAGAACATGTACTTCAAGCATGATGGAGTTCCTGCACACTTCTCTGTCCGTGCACGACAGCGCTTATATGCAATGTTTGGTAAGTGTTGGGATAGGTAGGGGTGGCCCTATTTCGTGGCCACCCAGGAGCCCTGATTTGAATCCAGTAGACATTTATTTGTCGGGGGAATTTAAAGTCACTTAAGTATGCAATCGCTGTAGACGACGAAGAAACTCTTCGTTATCTTATCGTGGCAGGGTGCGACGTAATCAGAAATTCCCCAGGGATTCATCAAAGTATCCGTCAGCCGATGCTACGATGTGTCTCGAATCATGTGTTCGTGCTGATGGAGGGCATTTTGAACATTTTCTTTAAAGCCGCAAGTGCCGACGATATCGTTTCACAAGTTCCTAACAATTGTCACAGTTGTTCCTACTGTCTGAGTGTTAGTGGCGTAGTAATATGTTACGGACTGTTGTAATGACGCGTCACAGCAACATGATCTTGCCCGCGCGCTATCAACCATACGTCATGTATTGCGAACTGTAGCGCAGAAACGGCGCTTTTTCAGACCTACGTCCACATAACAATTTTTGTTCCTCAAAATGTGAGGATTATTTCCCCAGAATATTGACATGGAATTTTTCAACATCCTGTATAAAAATATTATCAGAATAAATTATATTCTGTAATTTAAATTTTATAACCGTCATGACATTTTAAGGTTGACGTTCATCCAGCCGAGTACGCCACTTCATTACAAGTTCATTAGTGTTTTCTTTTCGTGACTCAACATGATATTGCTCGAAAGTGTAAACAGCATGTGTCTGCCATGTTGCGAATAGGTAGTTGCGTCTGAACCATCCTGTTTGACACTCTGTTGCATTCCAGACTATCAGGAATACGCCTGTTATCTTTGGCGACGTGCGACATGTGAAGCGCTGGGCAGCATGTATCGAATGTGGTGGAGGCCATTTTGAGTAGTGGCTAGGAACTCTTAATTATTTACTTTTATATCTAAAAGTTGACAAAATTATTATGTGACTTTTATAAAAAGACAATTAATAGTTCTTAGTTCACTTCTTACGCCCCATTTCATTAGCTATTGTTTCCATTGTGGTAATATTATTTTTTTTTTTTTTAATTTTCGGGTGTGAAACAAGCATAGGCAAGAAAACCCTATAAATTAACACGTAGGAGGGAGACTAACTGTTAACGAAACACTGATATAGGTGATTCGCGATAAAGTGAGCACTTTTCCAAGACTATCTTGACTAGATAAATAATTTTAAAATATTACTTAATGCGACCTCGGACGTTAACTGTTGAGTATGGCACAGTCTAAACACTTGAAAAGGCTTTGTTTGTATTAAAAATTGTAGGAAACAATCAATTATCTAAAAAGGAAAAAGTAACAATGGTTTCAAAGTTCTCAATTTATCCCCAACCACCTACACAAATGCATCTTATAGTTCAACCATACTGCCTCCTTCCGTGCAAGGGTGTCTTTTGCCCTTCTTCGTAGGTATCGCCACATTCGGGTATAAGGTGATATGTCCGGACATGAGTACCTTACTAAAGTATGTTCCAGTCTATCTCATTCACCACCCCTATCAATCTGCAACTCTTGTTCGATGTTATTCTGAGTGTTCACACACACTCTTTCTGGCTCTCCCTCCGTGGCATTAATTAATAAACTTTCTTTAGTTTCCATAGCACCCTTTTGCTGTTGTGTATTGAGTGTTGTCTCTATTATCAGGCATTCTACTTCATGTGTAAGTTCGGGGTCATGAAAGAAATCTTTAGTTTCATGTACTCGTCGCTCATACGTCATTGGAAAATTAGTGGCATAATTTAAATTATTGCGATGTGAAGACAGCCAATTAAACCCCCTCCTCCGAAAAAAAAAAAAAAAAGTAAGTCACTCCGCGTAGAGTTGTTTTAAATGGTCTCTTTTAACTTGCATGTTACAGTAAAACCAACTTAAAACGGAAACCTGTGCAAGCGGGAAAAATGAAAGGCTCCGTTTCATTTTAACATCCTGCATACGACGGACACCTGTCAAATATATGGATACATTTACACACAAGAGTATTTTATTTCCATCAATGCTGATATTTCACTATTCGTTTGTGACTAGCAAGGAAGGCTTCGTGACAGTGTGTCTAAGGCATCTCAAATAACAGGAGCAGGTGGCTGGAGAACCATGCGATATTGTTTCGTTTCAACAGATAAACGAAGGCAAAAAAGAGCAAAAAATGGTTGTCTCGTCGGCATAGTTTCGACAGCGAGATTAGTTACAGCACAGTTGGTAGATCAATTTTCGCCAAGCATCCACTATCCACTACGAGTGATATAATAGAACTATTCTCCGTTCACTTTAAGTTGAGTTCTGAAGTAAACAAATAATGTAATGTCATTGCACTTCGCTAGCTTCTAATTGGCTCAATTTGTGCGTCGCGCCGACGTACTATTTCCAACCTACAAAAGTGTGTACAGCCGGCATCATAGGAAACAACAACGCCGTATACATTAAAACAATATTGCGTGAAAATTTAGTACGTGTTTTCGACATAGGGAAACAAAAATTACATAAAAACTTGATAAAAATATTGACATCATGTGCAATTACTGTATATTTCAAAACGTAATAGTAATTGTCAAGGCACGACTAACGATTGTATTAAAATATTCCGGTATTAACGTAACGAAAATTTGGTACTACATGCAGAAAAAAATTGGTAACGAAAATTTGGTACTACATGCAGAAAAAAAAATTGTCAACAAAATTAGAGATTAAACTTACTGTAAAGTCCTCCTGGATTATTTTGTACTTCGTTTTGGGAAAATTACATTTTATAAATCACCAAACAATCTGTCGGTAATTCACGACACATATTGTTTTTTTTATATAAAAGATTGCTATGCGAGATTTTTATTCTTGCCTTATAAACTTCACCATAGTTTGTTCAGTAATGAAGACATATATCCACGTTTCGAAAACCATTCAAGACATTTTCACTGTTCACGTCCAGCATCACATAACCTAATCCGCAAGCGACGTAAATATAAACCGACGCGAGGACGGAACAAAATAGAACAAGGAACTTTGGTTCGGACCCCGCGGCCGTGTTTCGTCCTGGAACGGAAAATGGACGAACGAAAAAAAAAAAACATTCGCAGTAACCACAACATTGACGCGTTAACGTCCAAAAATAATTTGAAAAAATAAAACATTATATCTTATTGTGATATTTCTGACTTATTTTTACTGTGGTAATTATTACAGAACTAAACTTTTCGTATTTTCAGAGTATCGTACATCTCTAAATACTGGCAAGTGTACCATGAAACTCGTGCGCTTAACAGTGCGTCAGTCGTTAAATAACTCGTGAACCAACTGTACGGACGTGTCGTCCGCTAATCATAATTATAGTAATAAACATATAGCGTCGTAGATTGTGTTTGCAACGTCTGTATATTTTAAACATTTGTTAATAAAACTCTCTCATTAAGTGATGGAGTGGTCAATTTATATGTACACGACAGATAACAAAGATCTATTTCTTATGCAATATCACAGTGCACGGCGGTCGGCAGCCAATGAACATGTTTGTTTATAATTTGCAATGAACATGTTTGTTTATAATTTGCTTTGTTTATCCTAAAACTAAACTTACAGAGTGAACGGAGTATAGATGTTTATTATTCAATAAAATTCTATTTTGTTTGCAGTCAGCATTTCTAGACTTTTACGAAAAGTAACCTATTAGAGCTAGTTAGGTTTTTCTTAGTTACGTGAACAGGATGCTCGCTAACAAAGATGTAGTGTAAACGAGCGTATGCTCGGATCATTTTTAGAATGCAAGCAAAACTCGGATTAGTCTTCAAAGAACTCAAGTTAAAGTTTTACACTGCCTGCAATGAAAGAAAAATTGTGTACGAAGTCTTCCCTGTAAAATTATTTTGTAATAACCATCATATTTTAATGGTGTCAGCAAAACGTTTTTCAGGTGACCATAAAATAAGTTTTGCAGGGTAAATACCCACCAAATATTTTGTACCTGCCACAAAATTAATTTTTCCGTGTGAGCTAACCAGCTAATGGCAATAATATAACCAAGCGTGGAAAAGCAGTTAAGTCAAAAGAGTGGCAAACTTTGTGACCGAAACAACTGCTGTAATTTATTTACCTGAATTTGGCTGCCTCTATACTTGAACTGGAGTTAACAGGAATTGTTACTGGTATGAGCACTCTTATTTGAATTAGCGTAACTTTTAGTTCACTGCAATGTGTTAATTTCATTTCGGTGGTCTCAGTTACAAAAAAAAAAATACACAGAACCTTTATTTATTTATTTTTAGATGGCATTAAAATTTTATAATCCACATACTGTACATGGAATTTTTAACACGTTTGTGTTAAAATGCTACTTCATGTCTCTAAAAAGAAAACTTGCCCAAACGGAAAGTAAAATCGTTCTGGACCCCACCTAGTTCCGTTTTGGACAGGTTTTACGTATTAGGAATGTGTGTACGTACCAACTATCGTTTTCGGTCTGCATTTACTTTTTTTTAAGCACCTGTAAGGGGTGACATGAGGTGAATATGAAGCAACGCCGTAATAATGAGAATGAGGAAACGGGAGACCCCAAGAAAACCGGCCAACGACATCATGAGGCAAGATTACAATAAATACGAAACAACACGATAATCACATTAAATCCTTAGGTGTAGTAAATTTTTAAATTGCGAGTTTAGTCCATAACCATATTGCAGTCAAAGTTTGGCCCTGTCTGAATTAATGTGCCTAGGGCTTGAACAATGCATCTAAGGCACGACGGCAAAATGTCGCTGTCCAAATTCACGAGATGCTGACTAGAAGATCCCTCTCAGCAAAAGGGCACGCGTCACATACCATACTACGATTTTCGATGCTCTAGTGTTTATTTTGCTGGTACACTCGTCATAACTCACAATATAGCTTCACGAAGTCGTCAGCCGTTGTTCACTTGGAAATTATTTCGCATGTTTCGGCTCATAATAAATACCTATACATGAGGTACAATACTTACAGGAAATAAAGGATAGCGAAGGTATTTTATGTACATATATTTGAAAACGTATTTTGTATAGAAGAACAGTTTATGACATATTATCTCTGGGACAGGCTCACCAACCCAACTGATTCATTAACGCGAGGTACTAAAAAAACATTCAAGATTACCGTATTTTAAAATACTAAGCATAAAAACATCAACGCCATTTGTTGACGAAACTTACAGTTTATTTAAAATACTTCACTAACGCTACTTACAATATTTTCCGGGTATATTTCACACACATCTGTTTCATTTTTAACTAAGTCCCAGCACTGCAAAATAAAACAATACTCAGAAGTACACATTTTTCTATATAACTAGCATATCTATTGGTTGTCTGGAAACGGCCATCTTGATTTTGAATTTATGTTTTCAGTTTATCGAAATCGTAACGTCAAGACTGCTTGACTTTAGTTTGCCGACTCCATAAGAAGCCATGTATTGAAAGCTATCCTACAGGTCAAAGGTCAAAAACTTCACTGTGCAACAGCCTTGATTCAGTGGTGGTTTGCCGTTGCCCTCCGCACGATGGAAGTGAAACCAGACTCGTCAGCCATAAGGAAAAACCCATAAGCAATGCCGAGTTGCATCCGGGAAAGAGAAAGCTGCGTTTTACACCGGAGCTAGCGACATGTTGCTAACATGTTATTGTACATAGCATGCTGCTCGATTTACTAAAAATTTTAACTTTATTTCATTAACATTTCATACTGCTTATATGCTGCTGGCAAAAATTATATTAACGTCAGTTGTAGTTTGTAGGTACAGATTCCAAGAGTGTCGTCCGTAAAAGACCATGATGCCCATCGCGAATGTAGCATAACTCAACGACGCCACCGCCTCCCCCCCCCCCCCTTTTTTTTCGGCTGACACGACGTTACTACATGGTGACTAGTAGACTATACTTTGTTTCGTATACAGTCAAATGTGACAGCTTCTTATGGGCAAACAACAGTTAATATTTTGTGATATGTGTCACAGTTCAAGACATTTCTAAAGTCCCAAAATGCTGAAAAGTCAATGTCAACATTTGTACTTTATATTTTGTCTTGCATCTTGAAACATAGGCCTATTACACAAAATATTAACAGTTATTGTCCATACACAGCTGTCAAATGTTACTGAAGTTCTAGGAGAGTATAATAGCGCGCACCAGTGCAGTTCCGTCGTAGTTTTTTCAAGTAACATTACTACAAATTTTGCTCAAACCAACGCTAGTCGAAACATGCCATTTTTATTTGAACAAAAAGGAAAACCTAATCATTTTACGTTTTGCTGTTATTTTAACATATGCATAATGTTTCTGAGTGACAATAATTTACATCTAAACATACCGTTATGATCCAAATTATAAAGCAGTTCAAAAACTGTACAAAATAATGAAACATTCAATATTAAACCTAACATTTACAGTAAAAATTGGAATAAAAAAACATTACACTCTGCCTACGGCTTCGGTGTGCAATTTTTTTGTTGGCATCCAATTTAACTGAGCTCAAAGATTCCAACATGAATTTAACAATATCGGAGGGTGTAGAACGAGGCGCAGTTTTTTTGCCATGTACTTTATAAAGAACCAATAACATACAGTCACTGAACCATACATAAATATAGACTACTATAAAACAAAATATCTCACAATTAAATGGCACAGTCACATTTTTAAAACCTTTAAAATCAATATACGTTGCCAAACATTCGCTCATCCAGTTGAGACATAACGGAGCGTATTTCCTAGTGCGAATTTTTAGAACCAACCCTGATGTTATACGAAACAAATCTGTCCATGCCGCACAAACATAGCTTACAAACATTGAAAAGTTGATTTTGAGGTTTTAAACAAATAACTGTGACTGGTGAGTGTAAAAGTCACCACTCACCAAAAAAACGTTATGTCACAGCACTAATTTTACTAGCACGGGTACCACGTTTGTGAATTTAATGTCCTTTCATTGTTATCAAGTAGGCCTACTCAAAATCACAACTAGACATTCTCAAGATGTTTCTTACCTGCCGTCGCAGCACAGCACTCCTGTTTGAGGATCTGTGTCATCTTCGTTTAAATCTACTAATACATCACCCCCACTTTTATTTCCCATTGCCCTTCAAAGTCAGCCTCGCCCAAAATCTTCTGGAACGTCCTTCATGATGACTGGGAAAGGTCTCACACATAGCTGTAGCGATCACAGTTTCTTCAGAGTAGATATTTTGGGACCAACTGAGGTGATTGAATTGTATAGACAGTAAATAACTGCAAGTAAATAAATTAGCCATGTCAAGTTAGTTCAGCTAACTTGACATGACTAATTCTTCTCTGATGCAATAAAACACGTTATTCAAAACTTTTTTTGCGTAGTTTTTTAATAGATGAAACACACTAGCCTATTATAAATCTAAATGCATTGCTATTTCTTAAGACAGAGGTGGAACTTGAAGGCTGTACCTATTGAAATGAATTAAATTATTTAAATGTTTCTACCAAATAAAGGGAAAGAGAAATAAATAAACTTAAGGCGTTTGAGAAAAAAGTAACTACTCTAGGCATTACAAAAAGGTGTGTTGCTGTTGGTAAGTTGGCCCAAGACCTCTGCATTATGTTCATGGTAAGTAATGTGATAGTTTCTGCCAATGCTTTTAATGCAATTCATTACCATGCACCATTCATCTGACTCAAGTTCGTAGTATTTAGTCAGACTTTGTTGTCTAGAAACATGTACGAATGAAATAGTGTGTTTTTTAAATATATATATTTGAATTACCCCTTATAAATATCTAATTTTAAAATAGGCCATACAAATAACCCGTGATCTAGAAGCCGAAAAATCTAATATTTCTCGATTCGGATTTCGGTATCCTCCAAATAAGCAGCACAGTATACATTAAGGCGGTTCCCTATATAGACTGCGTTTGTGTGTGTGAGGCAGAAAATCGATAAAGCGCAAGGTCGCCGCCGGCCGACGTGTGTAACGTAGTTTGACCTCTACGTGCCAGCCACTCAACTGTCGCGTAGATCTGTACTAGTATTCATTTTCCTATGGGATTTTAAGCGGTGACCATATAATTTTATTTGTGGGAAGTATAGTTTAAAGTCCAACGCGTGCTTCTATTTGTGCGTTTATAGAATCTGGTTTCTATAATCCCAGATACGACTGTCTGAAAAAGCCGTTTTTAGCCATTTTGTGAGGCCCGAAAATCATATTTAAAACACGCGTACCGAATATTTGAGCTTATGGCGTCATACACTGACGTGTGTCTTCTTTTCGAAGACGAACCATTTTGAAGCGCGTTGAGTAGTTCCGTTAAAAAATGAACACTCGCAACTTGCTGCAACGCATTCCAAGCGCAGGTAGGGAACCCCCTTAAGAGGGCGTGGTGGATAAATAAGTGCTGAGTTCTACAGTTGAAATATACACATTTATGAAAGTCAATATAGAAAAACTACAAAACAATAACCCTCGATAATTATATTTGCCAACTTTATGAGCAAACATTTACCCGGAATGATGCTTTTGTTAAGCGTGATCTCTTGCGCCGCAGTTTAATATCGGCGTCAAGAGATTGTTCTTCAGATCTACACGATACTGTACGAGAGAAAAATTTTTGCTCAGAAAGTTTGGGATTTTTTTTTTTTTGCAAATTGGCTTTTAAAAAAACCTACAATTCTAAACCGATGCTTTTAGCGCTGAATTATATACCAAGCACTCTTTAAGTGGGCAAAATTTGCAGTAAAAATATAAAGAACGCCTGTAAGCTTAATATAAACTATAGACATCCGTCGTTACGGTTTTTATTGTATAATAATGCATTAAAACACACACAGAAAAAAAAAACCAACACTATATGTAAGAATCCTTAGGAAAGCATAACATTTTATATCCCTGCAAAAAAAAATATTAAAGTAAAAAACAAATGTAAAGCGTGCCTTTTTTTAATCACAGTATATTTAATACACATTTTACAAACATTATTTTCCACTTTCAAATCGAGGAAAACATTTAAATTCCTTGATTCGAAAGTCCATTTAAATATTTCCAAAACAATTTTTTTTTCCAGAAATGTGGTACCCATGTAGTTCAGCCACCTCTGTTGGAGCTATCAAACCGGCCGAAATAAATAACAAATACATATTGCTCAATAAACAGCTTCCGAGGGCGTGGTACATAATTCAACGCTAAAAGCATTAATCTATAATTGCAGGTTTCTTGAAGCCAATTTGCGAAAATTAAACAATAGCACTCCTGAGCAATCCTAGACAATAGTTTTAGCTAAAGTTTTAAACAAAATTGTTTCCAGTGTTACGAACTTCTGAGGCACAATCTCTGACGCCGGAACCTCGTACATTTAACTGCGGCGCAAGAGATCGTGCGTAACGAATTAGGGCCTAGTAATTCTGAATATATATTTGCTCATAAAGTTGGCAAATACTATTTTCTATTATTGTCATTGAGAATTTCATCTGCATTGGCTTCGAAAAAAGCGTAGAAATCAATTGGTGTCTTCAGTGTTTCTTTATCTACCACACACTCTTACGAAGTGAACTTGTTTGCTTGCTTCACTCTTACTAGAAACGATTATTCTCTATAATATCATGGCAAGTAGAAAAAATATTTCCTAGGTTAAAGACACGGCCGTAGAAGAACAGGTCTGGACACTCACCTGGAAACTTGACCCCCTTGTTGTTTGGTTGCAGTTCACCAAGTTACCGATAATGCTAGCCTATACATTCTTGGTGCTGTAATACGGGCGGTCGAGCTCAAACTCCGCCCACTTCCCTCCCACTAAGATAAACAATTTATCAAAACGTGTTTTTTTTATAAATTTATGAAATACTTCACTCGCTCACAATTTTAAATCATGGCTTCAAAGATCTTTCTTTACTTTATAATGTTAACAATGGCAAAAGTGGGCGGAGTCTGAGTCCGACCGCCTGGATTACAGCGCCAAAAAGTACAACATTCTCGGTAACTTAACGAACTACAGCCAAACAAGGGTGTCAAGCAAAATACATTGGTAGATAGGCGAGTGGCCAGACCTGTTTTTCTACGACCGTGTTTAAAGACAAAGACAATGCCAGGGTCGCCAACTGCTGCATGCGAAATTGCGGAGTCCATAGATTTACGCCTAAGAGGAACAATTGATATATTCAAGGAATATTTTTTCCCTCCTTCTTTAAATTTAACAGTCCTAATCCCGGGTTGCTTGCGAATCCCGCGTGTTCTCCCTTATGTGCAAAGTCTAACTTAACAGTACCTACATAATTTCCTCTTTGTTGTTTGTGACCTTACTGTACTTCGTATGTATTACTTTGTATGTTGTTTTTGAAGATCCTTGTCATTTGTTATTCTTAGCACTATGCTTTCCAAAGCTTGTGTCGAGTTAACTTATGATGCTTTATCATAACTTTGTTCATTTGTGTGTCCATCTGCTCTTTCAGTAATAATAGTTCTGCTGTTCTTCTATCCTGTTGTCTTTAGTTATCCTTATCAAACAGCGGTACCTACGTGTTATAATTATCAGTCTGCTATCTTCATATTGTTTCTCTAATTCACATATCACCCGTTAAATTAGTATTATATTACAGAACACGACACTATGTACCTGACATGTTTACTATGTAAGCTTAGACCTATGTAGATATTTGTTTTGTTATTATTTTATTTCTTTGCTTCAATGAGCTTAGAGCTTGTTATGGAAATAGTACAGAAGAAGGTTTTTGCTATGGGAAGAACCGGGCAGACAGGAAGGGACGGACGGGCAGGAAGGGTGGTGAGAGTGAGAGATTTTGGTCAGCGCTTAAGGGGTCCGCCTCGTTGCCATAAAATCACACTGCAGTGTGTTTGAAGAAAACGTTTTACACCGAAACTAATACACATGTGTTCACGCCGTTTCTCTACGAAAAGAACACACACTTCAGACGACTGCCCTTAAGTACTTTCAAGACAACACACGTATTAGAAATCCCCTTTTAGGGCACGTCAAAATGAGTTAAAACGGGGTTTTCAGAAGTCCCATATGAAATTTGTTTTTTCGCGAAGAATGCACGCCTTAAGCGTAGAGGCGACGCACCGTTGTATGGCCCATACGACGTCGCCCTTAGCACCATACCTCACTCACACAAACACATGTGCCACGGGGAGGTCTTTTAGCGCTGGTGAGTGGTGATATGATGCGAGTATGGAGCATCGCCGGAATGAAAGGGCGGGGGAAACGGGAGATCCCCGAGAAAACCCGCCGACCAGCGGCATCGTCCGGCACGACTACCACATGCGAAAATCCGGGGTCAGAACTCGCCAGGAATTGAACCCGGATCGCCTTAGTGGGAGGCGAGAGGTCTGACCCCTCCGCCCCAAAGGGTGGTGAGGAGGAGGTTACTTCACAAGGGAACATTTTGTGACCTAATCATATTACATTCAGCCACGAAGGCAATATGTTTCACAGCATTACAGTATACAGAGACCTGGGTAGCCAAAGAACATGGGCCTATTAGGATTTAGACACAAAACTTAAGCTTGGGCATATAAATATAGAACTCTCATCACTCTAACAACAAAGTAATGTTGCGAGCCGCGACTATCTTGCTGAGCGGTGTAAAAGATACAGTAGTGTCAGAACTAAGTGACCTCCGTGTGCACTGAACAGCTCGTGTTATCTTTTGTGACGCCGCAGCAGCCACCTGCACGCCAGGGCTATCGTGCGAGCAGCGTAAGCTGATATAGCAGCGGTAATATCAAAGGGGTCCATCATGCAATGTGCTGATCATGTTATCTTCTTGAGACGCGCGGTGGCGGCCACCTGCATGCCTGTCTCGTGTTTCGTAAAAGACTCGAATGACAGTAGATATCATGGTCTAGAGTATTCCTGTGTGTACTCTCTTCTGCGGAAAGGTGCTTGACCCAGGTGCGACATCCTTCTAGGAGCTTTGAGATAAAGACTTACCGCGAGAATCCATAGATTTTAGATTAAGGGTCCAAAAAAGAGAGCTGTGGCAGGCATCTGGTATGAGTTGTGGCGATAGTTACGGGTTGCGAGAATAATTCAGGAGTGTTCAGCGAGACTGTCTGCGGTAACGAGTAGTGCGTCGAGGGAGTTTTCGGGGCCTCAAGAGGACCACTGGTGTGTACCTAGTTAGGACATTGGGTCCACCATTTGTGAATAATGAAAGAGATATTTCGTGTACAGAGACCTCGCACAGAGGACTGCGATTTTATTATTTACATTTTATAACCTTGATGTAAATAATAGTTATTTGAGTTGTCTGATGTTTTATTTGATAGTAATTAATCATTAGTGACATCCCTCAGCGTACCTAGCCCCAAGTTGTAATAGTAATAAACATTGTTTCTACAATGAAACAGATTAGGCCTTAATGTTTGATAAACATTTGAGTGGCATGATCATGCAAATCGCATCTTAGTAAAGTATCACCAGACAGTAAGAGCACTGTATAGGCTGAGGGAACACATACCCAGTCCCTGTCTTAAGGGGTCTCCCTAGATAGGTTGTGTTTGTGTGTGAGAGAGAGAGAGACAGGAGCAGTACGAGTGTCGTTTACCGATGTATATATAGTGCATTAGCCTATAGCCTCTCTGCGCAAGCTACTCAGCTGGCATGCAATGCTTCACTTTTATCCTTTTTTCTATTGGACTTCAAGCAGTGACTATAATATTTTATTTGTGAGCAGCAAAGTTTAAAGTCTAAGGCTTGTTTATGTAGTTGTGTTTTTCGAATATAGGTTGTTATTTTTCTAGATAGAGCAGCCTGGAAAACCCATTTTTGGCCAATTTAAGGGGCCTGAAAATAATGTTTCTAATAAACATTCCGAATTTTTAAAACTATAGCGACAAAGTTTGAAGTGTGTGTTCTTTTCATAGATATTCAAATGCAATGCGCGTTAAATAGTTTCGTCGAAAAAAAGATTACCTGTAACTCCCTGCAACAAATTTGAAACGCAGGTAGAAAGGCCCCTTAAGAGGGTGTGGTACATAATTCAACGCTAAAAGCAATAATCTATAACTGTAGGTTTCTTGAAGCCAATTTGCAAAAATTAAACAATAGCAATCCTAGACAAATGTTTTAAACAAAATTGTTTCAATCGTTACCAACTTCTGAGGCACAATCTCTGACGCCAGGACCTCGTGCATTTTACTGCTGTGCAAGAGACCACGAGAAACGAATGAGTAATTATGGATAAATATTTACTTATAAAGTTCGCAAATACCATTATCTAGGATTGCCATTGAGTATTTTATCCATATTGGCTTCGAAAAAAGCATAGAAATCAATTGAAGTTTTCAGAATTTAATTATCTACCATGCACTCTTAATTTACTTCAAACAATTGCATATAACTCGAATATTTTTTAACAAAATGCTTTGAAAAATTTTGAGACTGGGTGCAGTCATACGATACACAATTTTGCCAGAGTGTTTGTTAAAATAATGTACAGTTTGCTAACAAAAAAATATTTTGCTTCCTTTTGAAAACAAAATGTGATATTTCAGGGGCAAAAATCTAAAAATCCGTTTGGTGTATTTTAACAGAAAATGTCAAATACAAACGATGATATATAAGTGTTAAAACTGTAAGAATGAATTTTCGATATATGTATTAATTTGAGTTAAAATTTTTTTCGAAACTAGGCCTACTGCAAAACTAAAGAGCAAAGCCTTAATCAACTCTAATTACTACAGCTTAGTACAGTCCCATTTAAGCTATCTTAGTATATGAATAACTGTACATAATCAAAATTACAAAATAGATAAGTGTGAAACATATACAAACTCTGCTATTATACTCCAACAAAACAGCTATAATATAATGCTGGTGGCACTACACATAGATTAGGAAACCTCACTATCACTAACCTAACGATAAAAACTAGGAACGTGTTTCATAACCAACAATACAAGACAAGATGGTGACCTACAATTTCTACACATTAATTTTGTTAAATATAGTCATATGTTTTCTGTATCAACACACTAGTAAAAGTACAACAGCCTACCAAGGAACTTAACTTCATGCACTAAGTTAGTCCACACAAATTCTAAATCAAACTCAAAAAAAAGTTTTTTGAGGGAATCATATGCTACATACAGAAATATACACTACCCCACTACATAAGCATTGTACATATAAGTAACCTGCAGAACTTTCAAATTTATCACTATGTTTTAGCTGATAAGGAATTATCTATAGTATATGTGTATGCTGTTATAGGACTACACTAATTTTTGAAGTTGTGTCAACCAGGTACTAATAGCCAGTATATTGTATAGTATGTGGTTTACCTGTTCCAAAATTGTCATATTTCAGCTGTAAGTTATTTATACATCTCATTGCCTAAATTTGCAAGGTTTCCGAAGTAAGCCCAATTGTGAGTGTAAAAACTAATTATTATTATAAATTATGTACCTACAAAGGTGTATCACAATTACGTATAAAAGTTATGTCTATTAGACTGTATGCTGATGTAATGTCATTTTGCTCCCTAAAATATATTTTTTCTTCCTTGTTTTGTTAACAATTGCATTTTTGCATACAACCTAAAAAGTTTACTTAGTGCAGTGTCATTGTATAAATATCTGTCTCACCACATGAATGCAGTGTCTAAAAAAACAACTCAGTATCATTGCGTGAGTACCGCAAGTAATGGTGACTTGGCTTGTGGGGTGATTTGCAACATTTCTAAAAACTATCCTTACCTACATAGCTAAGTCATGGCAGGTCTGAGTAAAAAAATTTACTTGTGATGATTTCCAAAAGATAAGTGGCCACATGAACAAACTATAATAGGATATTTACCGACAGTTGACACAAAGAATATTAAAATTTTGTAAAAGTGTTCAATGCCGTCCCACAGTGTCTCAAGTTACCCAGCTGCTTACGGTATCACTTCATAAAACTGTATTAAACTGCATAGTCATTATAATAGAAACCTTTGATAATGTGTTTTATCTTGCTGATTTTTGTGTTTCAGGAACCCTTAGTACTTGCGACCTACACTTGGCATAGGCAGCATGGTTGGAGCTTCAGGGAGTGTTGTCATAAACCAGAATTACTTGAGTTGCAGATAAATGTAGGCATATAGTGCTAGTTTTTATTAATTAAGTATCCATCATTCAATTGTACAAAAGCCTACAAGTTTAATTCACTAAGGGGTTTCAGATTTTGTCAAAATAGGCCTACCATTTAAAAACCTAGCCTATTCAGTTTTACCAAGCAAAGTTTCCACAAAAATATAATACTGTTTCAAAATTTTAACTCACTTTAAGTCAGTAATGTTTTCAAAGCTGAATATCAAGAGTGCTACAAAACATTAAGCCTAGGGATCCTATGCTTCCAACCAACATGCAAATAAAACAATTAAAAACCATTACTAATTGATACTTGAGCAAAATATCTCAAATATAAAGTTAAAATTTCACCTGACAGACATATAATTAAAAAAGATATATTTAATGAATTATAGCCTTTACGTAAATATAATTTTCTGGAAGCTTCTTTTTTGTAGTAGTTGCTTAGTCCTTAAAAATTTCATGTAGGAACTTAAGGCATTAAATAAATATGTTTTTTTTTAAATAGGCCCAGTTAGGCTAGGCCTATCTTTCAACTCAATCAGTTATTTTTTTTTTTTTTAACTGATTCTCCATTTAAACTCTGTGGATTCAAAACTGAAAGGTTGAAACTCAAGTCATTAACTTAGTTACTGTCCAGTTCTCTTAATTCTCTAGACAGTACACTTAAAAAAAAAAAAGTTGTTAGGCTAATATTATTGTCTTCAAGTATTCTACAAACAACTTTATGTAGTCGCAGTGCTGTCCCGCAAATGCTTTTAGTTTAAAATTATCATAGAAAATATGAAAGAATAAATTTTATATGTCAAACTAGCCCTCCTCCAAATCTAAATTTCTAGCTACGAGCCTGGCTCAACCCTTTCCCTTGGTAACTTGTCTTTCTTACTGGCAGCATAAATAAGTTAGTAGGCTACACTAGTCCAAACATTGAATCCTATATGACCATTTAATGCCACATAAAAGAGCTTTCCCGTTGAAGTTTAATGTTATTGCTGATGTTCACCAATATATGTCAAATGAAAACCGTAGGCCTACCCACTACTTCTACAACAAAAATTATTATGAAAAGTAAACATCCTCACAGATAATAAGCTTAAAATATTATAGACAGCAAGATCTTTAGAGATTAATTCTGTATCTCAGCCACATGGAACTGGGGAAGGTAATCCACCATCACCTGTATTAGCCTAAAGCAGTTTCTTTTTATTTAATTTTTCTTCTTGCAATTGGGCCTCAGCCCTGTGGCAAGGATTTGCTTAACCTACCTCTTCTCAATTTTCCGACCCCATCAACCTTTTCCTAAACTCCCTCGCTCCCTTCACCTCAACCACCTCCCTCGCCAATTCATTCCAATCCTTCACCGTTCTCACCATCATAGTGTTTTTTCCTCTCTCTGTCCTCTTCCCCACCCTCTGT
>PNEQ01129595.1:0-21318 GCA_003012365.1 Medauroidea extradentata
TATGATTATACATTACATTTTCTTTGTCATTGAAATAAATTACATTTTTACTACCAACACTATTTCGATTACATTATTGTGAGTTTCAGCTGTGGTATTGTGGAAGACTTGGTGCCTACATTCAAATAAAGTAATGATTATGTACAAGAACGCGTATATACATATATATATACATAAATAAGCAAAATAATCAATTACACTCCGTGTGCGTTTTAATCGTTAAACAGAATATATGTAAAATACGTTCATGTGATTTCCCCAATAGTATTTATTTCAAATATATTGACCCGTGTGAGGGCGGAAGACAGCCGTGTTTTCGTGTCGGCTTAAATAACTTCAGTGAATGCTTCTAAGTTCTTATTTGAAAGGACGCGTTACATAATAATGCTAAAAATGTCTGCTAAAATAGGCAGAAATATGACAGTCAACATAGGAAAAAAAATCATAGACAAGAAAATTTTTTTTTTCAACTTTTTTACTTCAGCGATTGACGCAACAACTAGGGGTGCACGCCTCCCACTAAGGTGATCCGGGTTCGATTCCCGGCAGGGTCAGTCCCCGGATTTTGGCATGTGGTATTCGTGCCGGACGATGCCACTGGTTGGCGGGTTTTCTTGGGTATTTCACGATTTCTCCCGCTCCTTCATTCCAGTGCTGCTCCATACTAACCTCATGGTAAACTCACCGCGCTGGAAACCTCAAGACTAAGCACTGAGTGAAGTCTCTTCACTCGCTCACTTTCCGATCACACGTTTTCTGGCGAACTATTTCTGACGGTGTAGTTTTGCAGTCACGATTTCCCCACAAGCGATTACGCGAATGTAACGCGTTATACCAGCAAAAATCGTCACTCAAGTACATGGCGAAAACAAATTTTTCAAGGTTTCTGGCGTTTCTATATTAACTTCCAAATTCTTGTAGATTTCAATAAATGTTTGTATCTGTACAAATTGTTGGCAAATGATGTCTGGAGTTGCAAATTGTTTCCTGAAAGGGGTTTCTTGACTCTCCCGTGACAGTCTAATCATCTCGCTTTTATTGCGTGAAACCTCAAATGCGACGGTCCAACAACTTATCGCTGAGCGACTCAAAATTAGACCCCAGTGTTGTTGCTAAAAATATTTTACAGCAAACTAAAACTCCGGAGTCCTTAAGTTCCTGTACTCACGACCTACAGGCGTGGTAAACAAAGCATATCTGAACACGATAAACTTGGTAATGACACTTTAATTAGTTTTCTCAATAAAACCTGGTGAAATTTGCTTGAACTGTGAACACCGAAATATTAAATATAACATTTCACAATGAAATTTTAAATAAATGTTAACATAGCTGTAGAGTTTTACTTCCTTTCTTGACGATTTTTCGAGTTTCTCGACTTTCGACAAGAAATTTACATCATTATTACTAAAATTCATGTGCGAGTGAGTTTTCTGCCTTTCCTTTGCCTAGGTTACAGTAGCTGACAAAAACATAATGTGCCAATGGTGTTAAAGAGCTTAAATGTTGGACTGGTGTCTTTAATATGATGTAAAAACATTTGACTAACTTTGTCACGGCTGTCCGAGTTTCTGTAATAGCCGATGTAACGCCGTGAAAATTAAGTACTGTTCAAAAAGTGTTCCGTCATACTTTTGACTTTGACAGCGGACGGAGCGTAGTGCCACTTATCTTATGGACTACAATTTGTACTTGTTGCCAACTGTATGTGTTCATGCTATGAAAAATATGTAATGGGTACCTTTTTGCACAATTTACCAAACTTTTTCAATAAAACACTACGTATATAAATATAACTCCCGATGTGTGACGCTATGATTTATTTTGTCAGTAAAGATTTTCACTATCCATACATAAACAAGGGCAGCTCTAAATATTATCTCATATGACCGATTATATTACACGAGGTTTCAGTTATCCTAACTAGGCCCCGTCAAGATTACCACATACAAAACTGCGGCAACATATCGCCAGATATATTCCACAACTTTAACTTATTGAAACTGCTCTGTCAGAAATCTGTCAAAAACTACAGGCTAAATCAGCGAAATAAATTTATTTACTGAATGAGAGAAAGTCAAGTAGAAAAAAGTAAAGCCACAAATATGTAACCAGATATTAAAAAACATGTAATTTTACATTATGATTGTTTATCTTTTCTACGTGATGTTCAAAGATCAAGAGAAGTATGTATCACAGTTACAAAATGTTTGGTGGTTCTGATGGGAATCGAATCAACGACCCAGGATAATATTACCTAGCATTTTGTGCGATAAGACATTGACGTTAACCCTACCGTCTACTTTTCAAGCATGTCAAGAGTTCCAGGACTAGAATTAAAGAGCTAGCTGCCGCAGTTCGCGGCTTACACTTTGTTTGAAAGGGTGCAATTCACGACGTTGTAACCAACATTGATTTGTTCACGACATGGTACAGAATAGTATAAAAGTATGAATAAATGGTAGTCAGACTTTCAATGCATTTTAATGTAAAAATATATAATTAATACTTATTAAATTCGAACTTAAAATGAGTTTCATGAGATTATATTTCTTTATTGTCAATGTTAAAATTATTATCAACCAACGTAACAACTAGCTTATTTTTCCAGCTGATACGTCTAAAATAATGTACTTAGCAGCATTATATGTATAATTAAAGTAGTCATAAATGTAAGCGAAATAATTGCAAAATTCAACTATGTGGGTAGATGATATTACAATCAGATGTAATTTTGATAACTTCGGAAAGTAACATGTTTGTTAAAACCCTCACTGCACTGCTAAAAATACTCCTGTGTTTCAAATGCTAAAGCTTATTGAGGACAAAAGAAATTATTTTGCAACAGGTCAGCTGACTGAGATGCGTACAAATTTACGTATTTCTATTGAGGTTCAAACGAATACGCCTACAAATAATCAAGTCAATGTAACAGGCAAAAAGTTATGTTATAGGGTAACAAATTAATTAAAGTATAATTATATTATAGGTTAGTAAATAACGAAGCGAACAGCACAAACAATTGTAAACAAGCTTTGGAAAACTATGCCATTGACTAGCGATGGTTTAGATGTTAAAATTAATGACCCGAGTTCATAAGTAGCAGATAAATTTACTTCCAGAGATAGTGCCAGAAGTTATGCTTGCCACGAGAAATAGGTGTCCAAATTATTTCATGAAAATCCTTTTTGTAACTCTATGTGAATAAAACTAATTCAACTACAATGGTTTGCGTTTGCAGCAGACAAGTTAAAAAATTAATACTCATGATGTTATTATTTTTTTTCAATGCATATTTAATAAGGAAAAGAATTGGCCAGTTTTCAATGCGATATCTTTTTACTGGAATTACGTTAACTTGGTTCTAATGGGACCTACAGTTGATAATTAAGTCTAGTATAACATAACCAGTACATTATTATTTTACGTGTTGATGTAACTTTACATTGTGTGCTTGTTAACATGTATTATGGTCATTTCAATCACGCCATGCTCCAATGATGGTTGCTTGATAAATTGGTTTGCAGGAAAGATGTAGATTAGTTTTCCATAAATAATATTTTCAATGCAATAGTTTACCAAATGGCAGTATATCAACAAAAATGGTGTAGTTTTGTTTGCAACGCAGTTATGCTTTCTATCTTCGAGGAGTCCAAAGTTTAAGAAATGCTGAAATTACAATTAAATACTAAATGTATCTGTCGAGTGTCAAACACATAACCCTCAGCACTATACGCCTCTAGCTACGCTACGGTTGACAGCTGACAATTATTGTTAGTGTAAGAATATGTTTTAATAACATTAACCGATGACATGTGGAACATTTTTCTACCGCTAATTTAAAAAGAGTTTCTATTAAAAAGAGTTTCTATTAAAAGGAGTTTCTTCAAATATTGTAACATAATAGAGAGCTACACAGCTTAACGGATAATTACTTAATCTCGGCTATTACATAGTAACTTGAATATGGCACTATTCAGTGTACTAAATAGCGTACACAGACACTGTTAATTAAACTGTAACTAAGTAAAACACTGAATTAAAATAAAAAGCAGGTTAACAAACACGATATGCATGTTTACTTTGGAAATAGTGATATAAAAGAAATCCGTATAGATAAGTAGCTTTGCACATTGTTGATATGTAATTACATTTCGGGTACAGAATTAAATTGAACATTATAATTTACATATTGTTTAGTATAAATTGCAGCTTACTGATTAATTAGTTGAATAATCTAAATCAAGGTGTTACCCAAATCGGTTGCTTTATCGCCTTTTTAACTGTGAATGCTGAAGAAAAAACAAATTTGCCGATGAAAAACCTTGAAAATTATCGAATCAGCTAAAATTCCACCGATTAAAATTTCGGACAAAAGGAATTATACTGACATTATAGTACAATTATTATTCATAGCACATTTATTGCCTAGCGTTTTTGTTCAATAATGCGTGGCATACAAGTTTATGATGAAAATGCTATTTATATTTCCAGAAATCTGAAATTTGAAATAAAAAAAAAACAATCCCATAAAAAATTTTTTACTGAAATTTTGCGCAAAAAAATTGCTAGCATGATGTGAACCTGGTGAATTATTATAACCCTTTAATTTATAAATCTTATTCCAACAAAATATACGGTCACATTTGCAAAATAATTTATAACAAATTTGCAGAATTGTTTTCAAAGATTGTTTTTTTTCTTCTGGTAAGTCTGTATTGAGCTTCAGAAACCTGCAAAATGCAATATACGTTCTCAGCCCTACTATGGAAATGTGGGAATTTAGAATACCGATACAAGAAAGAATACTTAAACGTAAACAAAAAATTGTGGACAAAGATATGCTTTGATATTAAGAACGGGTATCTGCTACACGGACGTAACAAAAGTAATAAAATCTTCTTTCCAACCACATAAAATACAGAGATAACTCTAGTGAGGTAAGAGAGTGTACATGCGATAAGAAATGTAAGGATTGTAAATACGAGACACGTGCGGAATACGGACACTAGATGGTCACTAGTTCGCTTCTTTCTGCTGGTCTAACAACCTTTCCGTCCGCTCGGACTTTGTGCTGGAATCACAGTAACCCGATGAATGCGACGCAAAATGCGCGACGCAAATAATACAATTGTTGGCCAGTCAGCGTCCAGGTTTCTGTGACGTCAGCTCGACTAAAATGTCAGACGCGACGTGAACTCCAAATAGAAAGCATTCCTACTTTATTAGCGTTGCGTATGCGATATAGGTAGAGAATGGTTATTAAATTTGTACCCAAATGTTTGAGACTTAGTGAGTCGGCAGCAAACTTCATTTATTTACTTTGCGAGAGATTTTTGTTTGATATTATAAGCAAATCATAACATTTTTAAGGAGACGTTTAATCGTTGCTTTACTCTTACACTGGTGGGAATATTAAAAATATACTACAAACTAACGGAAATTAATAGAATGATGTAACCTTTAAAGGGTGTCGTACCAGAGGTCAGTGCGTAGTGGTAAGAAAACTAGTTACATACATGTAATATTTTTTTCAATACTTGTCGCACGGCAGTCAAACCATTGTTCGTAACAACGAGAATATTTAGGGCTGAAACTATAGACCTCTTTAGAATGACAACCAACTGCTCACCAATGCTTTCTCTATGGGGATAGTAGTTGGTTATCATTCGAAAGCTGTTTATAGATACGGCCTTTAGTGTCGCACCATGTCCGCGTTGCATCCTTTGCACTATTGTGATTCTAGAATTACGTGCGCTCACCGAACGAGATGGCATAACGGTTATACCTTGGAATCTCATTTCGGAGGACTCAGGTTCGAATTCCTGCTACGGCCATCCCGGTTTCGGCTTTCCATGGTTCCCGTCATAGCTAGACTTGTATTCTACGATGGTTCCTTGACGATTATTATGGCTGATTACTCTCCTTAACGTCTGCACACGTATAATACAGTACGTATATATGTATTTTCTCATTTTTGAGTATCAGTGACTAGGACAATACATGGGTTCAGTGACCCGTGTGTTATTATGTAAGGCTGTATTTATGATTTAGCTACTCACTGAGACAGTTGTAAGACATGATTTGATTATAAATAATATTTCAGGAGGATTCTGCCCAAAGTTATGGGAGCTGAAAGAAGATACTTCGTAATTAGAATTGTATTCCAAAATGTCGATGAGAAACTTAATGGTTACGGACAGAGTCATCTGTACGCTTGGCAGCGAACCACAACCTTGCTTGACGTATCACAGCACACACACGTGCGTATAACATACAGAAAATAAATATTTTTATCTGTAGTAATTACAACTTGTCTCACATAACTTCAGCAAATTTTGTTTATATTTAAATAATATCATCCATAATGCAATAAATTTACTGTACAAACTTTGGAATAAATGTTTTAGGTTATTTTTGAACCAAAATTGTGCATGAATTTACAAACCACTAAATGTTAATTACCTCAGAAATGAAAGAAGTTACTGAAGTTATTTGAAATTTGGTAACTTACTGTAGCTCAACGGATATAGTGGTCCTGGTGTTTTAACTAGAAACAAAAAAATTTTGCGAATTAGTACCAGCACAAAATATACATCAGAATCATGTATATTCTTATTTTTTTCTGTGCTTGGATCTCGATTAGTGATAATTTTTTAATGCTGTAAAATAACTGTTCTCCAAAGTCTCTTCGAAAACGATGTCATCAAAGAGAAGGTGACACACAAGTTCGTACAACGACAAGAACTGCAAGAGGAGTCTGCAATTGTTATTGTTTTTAAACTATTCTAACATTCACCCGGCGCGATTTCGACAGAACCAAAATGAGGATCGCCGGAGCAGGGAATCGGGCCATTAACGTCAAGGAATGTGCGTTCTGGTGTGTGTAGGTCCTTGAATTATAGCATATAGCCAAATAGTAAAGCGATATTTGCATATATCTACTTATAACAAATACGCTATACATAAATACCGGACAGCTTGAGAAATTTGGCAAGAATTATGATTGTATTATTTCGCCAAACCACTAGAGAACAGCATCTTATGTTTAATTGATTTCAGATGTACGCTGCCAACATAAAAGTCCTGAAAAAAATTCTCTACGATGAACATTTTTTTCGTTGCATGGAGAAAATAATAAAATAAAAACAGCAGTTCGATAAATTCGCAAAAATTAAATAAAACGTGTTGAAATAATAAAGTACAAGAATTATATACAAAAATAATATTAAAATATATGTTTGTTTGACACCATACCGCTAGGTTATTTTTCACAAGCTCTATTTGCATAGAGTTTTCCGGTATTACTCTCTAGGGTATTTGCTTGTACGTCTATAGCCCCGCGAAAGCTTCTAGATCGTTCCTATTTATACGTTCATTATTAAAAACTTGATTTGACTGTCGTGTTTTACAACGAAATTAGAAAAGAATCAATTCAAGCACGTTCTATTTGGCTTTCTGTATAACAGTGCAGTTGCCTATAAAACATTAAAATGCTAACAAAATGTGTAGGGCCAGAAGAAATGAATCAATAGAGAATCATTTGTTACAATTCCTTTGCATTTATGCTACCAAGATATAATAACAACGGCACTAGTAAACATTCATAGTAAACTAAAGACGATTTTACGCTGGCTTTACGAATTAAGATGATAAGACATCTTTTAGAAGGCTATAAGAATTTCTAGTTACTCTTCATATTTGAAATGTTAGTTTACTTTATTGTTATTACAGTCTCAGACGTAGAAAAATACATTATTCATCTGTATCATCATTGGGTTTAGCACAGATATCGGTGATAAAGAGACAGCATTACGTATTTAATACCCAAATAATACGACTATGTTTTAAGATTTTAAAATTCGAATTCAAACTGTTCGCAATGTTTGTAGTAGGGTATTAATATAATACGGTAATTTTATTCAACTAGAAGTTTGTCTATGCTTAAAAATGTTTTTTTTTTATATTTCATAAACAGTTCTGTACATCTGTCCGGAATATGTAATGCGTATTTATGCTGATATTTCCCCTGGCCTATCAGTGCAGCTTATGTGCGAGGGAATTTCTCCCCCAAGTTTTTTTTCCACTTTGCATTTTTCCCCGCGCCAACTCTACAGATCAGGCTCGCGTGTACGTATATCGCGGGAAGTGTCGCGTAATCCAAAGCTCAAATGAGTACGAATTCCCGCCCCTATGTTTATAAGCAGAGCAAACCGTACTCGCCCTGATTGGTGGTCGCCGCCGACCAAATTCCCCTTCTCGCTCACTTTTTTTGCACCAGGGAGCGGCTTTAATTCAGCAGTTTCAGCGTTCCGCAGACCGCGAAAACGCGCTATCGAACATGGTTGGAAAATGGTCGGCGGAGCCGCGCTCGTATCTGGACAGAGTGGCTGGCGAGGGTGACATCAAAGCCAGGCCGCGAGCGACATTAACCACCAACACAGGAATAATAAAACGTGGAAGCGGGAGAGAGCGAACAAAACCAAAACAAATATATACGTTTTTTTTTTGGTCGTGGACTCGCGCCATGTTTCCCATCCCCTTGTTCCCCCGCCCGCCGGAATTTCGCGCGAGAGAATTGGAGGGATGAACGTTGGGGGTTAGATTTTGCCGATTGAATTTTTGTTGGTTGCGCTGCGCGCGATAATTTGGTCTCCATGCTTACAAACTTTCGATTATTCAAATCTGCATAGCCGACTGCAGCGTTCGTTGTGAAACATCTATTTTTACGGGGAACGGTAACTATTGTTAAGGCTCTTGCCAAATTTATATGGTTGGAACAAACCTGTGTCCACCAAACAATTTTTTTCAGTGGTGGTGTTCAATGAAATGAAAAATCATTTCTCTGCGCGTACACAACAACAATACTAGGATAATGTAAACAACCAACCCTCATTTCATACGAATAGCGTAAACAACCCTGGTCTCATACAAATTGCATAACCAAAGCTTATGAAGCAAAAATTAACATAACACACACGAAAAACATTTTAATTTCTTTTTCCAACAGCACAGATTTCGGTGAGACAAAATAAATTGTTTATGGAATGACTGTCAAAGGAATTCACTAGAAGTGTACGATACAACGTAAACGCCCTAAAATGCAGATTGAAAAATTAACACGTTACCAACATACGTAATTGTGCGCCACGTACCGAAACTTAAAATGTACATCTGAAATTTGTATGTATGTGTGGGAACAGTTTCACTCATTACATACAAACACATTTCTCTTGTTGTCTACCTGAAACATGAACATATAAAAAGGGATGTTTCACATAAGGAACTACGCAACATTTCCAATGTTTTCTTTTCGAAAAGAAATGAAAGGCATAATTTACGGGGCGAAAAAGTTGGTGTTTATACTCGAGATTCTGCTCATTATAATATGGGAAGAAAACTAATCATTGTGAGTCGTAAATAAATGTAAGGAGTAACTTGAGAAGAAATTATTCATACTGTTTCTTAATTTGGACTAAATAAGTACAATATCTCTACGTCTTACCGGAATCATCTTCCGGTATATGTTCTTCCTGGCTCCTTAGCTCCACTCCTTACCCCAAGCAATTAAGTTTTTAAATATTTTGAGTTTCCATATGCACTTCAACCATCTTGGTTCACGTGTTTCTTCCTCCCCAATCTCCAACTCACCAAAATCTTTATCTCGGAGTTTTGACCGACACGGTGGTTGCTGTTTCTCTAAAAAATCGACAGCAATCTTGTTTTTGATGCTATTTGCTAGGGGCGCTGGAGTCACATGCGTTTTTAAGATAGATGTGTAATGTATAAATACCCTTGTTTTTCGCGAAATTAATTTCGCCCCACCTTGTTTCAGTGTCTTACGTGCACATCTGCAGTTCTGCTTCGTATATTTTAACTCTTTCGAGCCTTGGGATTCTACCGGCAAATCAGCCGTGAGGTGTTGCAGAGAATTTATTGTAATTGGTTCAGACAAATGGTATACGGCTCTTCATACAGACACGCTGCCAATAATCATGAAGCAGAATTGCAGATGTGCACGTAAGGCATTGAAACAAACTGGGGCAAAATTTTTTTCGCGAAAAACCAGGGTCTCTAGTAATATGTCGTACAAAAGACTCTCAGCCTTATAGACATTTACGTACCTCGCAATATGTTGTAGAATGCGGAGGAGCAAACTAACTGACCAGCCACCAACTTCGGTCAGCAATACATATTTGTGTCTTTCTGAACAGCAATAAAGTTTTGAACTAAACCACCTACAAATGCCACCCAAATAATTGCACCAGCCTACACTGTGCTTTCATGCGTGTTTCCAAACCAAACTGGTCTTGGTTTACTGCGAGTGTACTCGTGTGCTGTTAAGTTGGGAAGAGATTTTGGTCAGCACTTAAGCGGGCATAGTAGATAAATAAGCGCTGTGCTCTCGAATTGAAATCTACACGTATTTGAAAGTCAATATAGAAAAACTGCAAACAGCAATCTTGGATAATTATATCTGCAAACTTTATGAGCAAACATTTACCTAGAATGATGCACTTGTTAAACGTGATGTCTTGCGCCGTAATTAAATGTACGAGATTTCGGCGTCAGAGATTGTTCTTCAGAAATACGTTAATCGAGAAAATTTTTTTTGCTCAGAAATTTGGCAAAAACTATTGTCTAGGATTGCTGTCTTTTGATTTTAGCAAATTGGCCCTGAGAAACCTACGATTCTGAACTGATGCGTTCAGTGCTGAATTATATACCACACACTCTTTTCGTCTAAGTTCTTAGCGAGGTGGCGCAACGGTAATACGCGAACGCTTGGATGGTTTCTTAACAAAGGCCATGGCCGACTCATCTCCCAGCTGCTGGCATTGTACCAAGTTGTATATCGCCGTCTCTTATGGCCTCGCTGCCGACGATACGTGAAGCCCACTTACCCTACTTCAGCACCGATGAGGGGGGGACAAGATGAGAGTATGAAGTAGCGCTAAAATGAAGGGGCGGGGGAAATGTGAGATTCCCGAGAAAACCCGCCGACCAGCGGTATCATCCGGCACGATTCCCACATTCGAAATTCTGGGGCCGACCCCGCCGGGAATCGAAACCGGGTCGCATTGGTTGGAGGTCACTGCTCTATCCACTGCGCCTACAGCGGCCCTTCGCGCACTGTTAAAACGTATTAGGTAAGTGAAGGCTATATATACGTCTCCATTACGCCTGTGTTACAGGAATTAAACTGAGAACTCTGACATAAACCACAGTAGGAACGAAGTGGACCTGATTGGTAGGATCCTCTAATTGACTGTCACGTTGCACAACAGACAACAGTAATATTTGAGGGTGTGCGGAAAATGTCATGTCCCGTTCTGATTGATGCACGCATGGTTACTGGTAGTTACGACTATAAACAACTGCTTGAAAATGTTACTCGTTGCAAGATTACGGGTAGACTCCACAGTTCTATGTATAGCCGAGACTCAGTAACTTGTCCATTGGTTGCTGCTCCATTGAGAGGATAGTTTCACAATTGAACATGTCACATGGTTATGCCCATGGTTTCGTGTAGGTTGGCCACTGGCTCATTGCTGAACAAGGTGTCTTATTAACTGTGGTATATCATATCACAAAAATGTAGACTAAATTGAATTCTTACTTGCGCTAAAGAATTATTTCGGTAATATTTTCTGTACTTCCGTGTTCATTAACATACATCAGCATTTACTACCATTCTTACCTTAGTGAAATGAGGAGATTTTGGTCAGCGTACAGCATCGAGGTCTTTAGCACTGGTGAGGGGTTACATTATGCGAGTATGGAGCAGCGCCCGAATAAAGGGGCGGGGGAAACGGGAGATCCCCGAGATCACCCGCCGACCAGCGGCCTCGTCAGTCACGATTCCCCACGTCATAAAATCCGGGGACCGACCCCGAAATCGAACCCGTATCGCTTTGGTGGAAGGCGAGACCACCGCGGCCCCTTCTTTCCTTAGATTTATCTGCCATATTTTGTAATGTTTGAACCATAAAGTTGAAAGACACTCTACACATGTGTGGTTATATTATTCGCAAACTATCTAATGATGCGTGATTTCATTTTTAAATGAGAGGAAACACTTAACTAAATGTTGTTAATTGTATATGAAACTCTAGATAGAGAATGAATAAATCCTACAATAGACTATGGACCGTTCAGTGTGGATCACTACATTCAGTATTATGGGGAAAACTTGTAATTCATTAAAACCCATACATATTGGTTATCAGGAGTGACTTCTTTAATAATAAGGTGATACGAAGAAGTTCAATAAACAAAACAATGTGCATCACATTCCGTTTCTCATATGCCCGCTCTAACCATGAATTTCGAGTACATCTAAAAACTCTAATGCGGACCTGTGTTACGAACTTTCTGCTTTATGTGACTTTCAATCGACAAGGATCACTCTACAGCGTCTGTTACCTGAGAGTTTCACAGGTGATTAAAATATGCAGAATGAAATGCCATTGCTAGATTTAATTCATTTGGAAGTTTTTTGGCCCAGTTATTTATTTTTTGTCCCTATCTGTTCATTCCACGTGCTTTTCCCCTAGTACTCTCTTGTATAAACTCCAGTGTATAAATGACAGGATTAGCATGTTTTGCAGTGTTTGTGCAAAAGTCTTGACGCATTTCCATGATTCTTCGAACACTAAAAATTTGGTCGCAGTTCAACAGTTTTCTGCAGAAGTAAAAATCAACTCTGAAATAAGGTAAACGTCATTTATGTTTCTACACTATCAGTTATTAAGCTGAAATGTTGATATGAAATTTAATTTGCGTGTGCCATATTCAGCGGTAATATTTCAGACTTGCAAAATTTCTCGCGCCCTAGTTTTTTAAGGTACTCTAGATCATATCTGCGAGGTAAAAAATCCCATTCTTTGTGAAACAACGTGGTACGAGATACCTTAATTTGTTCATTAGCTCGTAGACGCCAAGACTAAGTGCACATCGAACTCATGATTTTGATGCTAATAAATCATTTTTGCTGTTTAGCTTTGAAGTTGTCCTGAAAAGAGCATGTGCTGACCTACAGTAACATTTATGGTACAGAAGGTAAGGTAAGTGGACTTTACGTCTCGTCGACAGAGGTGTCATTAGAGACATGGTGACATACAACTTGGTACAATAACAAGAGCTGGGAGAGAAACCGGCTATGTCCTATGTTACGGAACCATCATAGCATTTACCTGGAGCGATTTCGGAAAACCACGGGAAAGCGAATTCAGAATGGCTGGAGCCGGGGATTGAACCCGTGCCCTCCCGAATCCGAGACCAGCGTGTTACCGTTGCACCACCTCGCTAAGTCGCTACAGAATATAGCTAAAATGATGAAAAGTTTCCGCCATAAAATAACACATGTAGAGTAAGTACATTTTAAAACTTTCTATCTGAGATTATGGTCCTTTAATTTGAAAAAAAAATTGCGTACCAACATTTTTTTGTGAATTTAATAGATATCAAATAATTTTAACTGCACTGACTAGGATAATACTTCCAACACAACCAGGCACTAACGTACATTTACTTGTTTTAATTGACATAATCAAATTTTCCGTGAGTTTATTTGCAGTTTTACTTAGTTTATTTACCCTTACTCTGGAAAGGTAGAAGCAAAATTATTTTTTCCCACATTTAAAATCGCACTAATTATGGTGCAAAGAAGCGATTCTTGAAGACACTTTTTCGTTTACTCTACAAAGTTCCTCAATTATAAACGTTGCGCAATACTCAGCAATACATCAACAGTTGTTGATTTTATCGCATGGGAGCATCGCTGATGTATGATAATTTGTCATTAAAATAGCATTCTTAAGTTTTAATTATTTGGTATTTTGGATTAAATATAGTTTTTACAAAATTGTATTCGTTTTCTATGTTTATACTTCAGAACTTAGATAGGCTGTGTTAAATTTTTCCTTAATGTACATTTCTTAAAACATACTATTTAAATGTTTAATTTATTGCCTGAAATAAAATTAATTTCAGCAACTGTTTCGCTTCTTTATGTCTGAACTGTTAGGTTATCAACGTAAACCATGTTACTGTTAAACATAGAAAAATAATGTCGCACGCAGTTTGCCGAAAACTTGTATTTATCATTTGTTAGTTCAAATTTACTTGTTTGGTTTTAGATTACATTTTACGAACTGCATTAGTCGTATTATGGCATCGTTGCTATTAACTTCCGAACAACAGTTACACTTAGCCTATATACATAAAGCCCAAAGTTTGAGTGAATATTTTAATTCGCTATTCATAGCTACACTGAAAAAGAGTATAGTTGTAGGAACCATACTTTTGTTGAAATAGGGAAAACAAAACAGTTTGGTTGTTGGTACTACTCTGGGCAGTTCCTTCAACAATCTGTTTTGTAGAAGTTACCATCTGGTTTGTAAAAGCAATGAGGTTATTTGTTTCCTCTACAAGACAAACTGTTGTAGGAACTGTCCAGAGTAGAGCTAACAACCAAACTGTTTTGTTATCCCTATTTTAACAAAAATATGGTACCTACAACTATACACTTTTTTCAGAGTAGGCATCGCATTTTTTTTTTTTTTTTTTTTTTTTTTTAATGAATCTATACGGTGAGTCAGGACGGAGTGTGTTAGTTTATACTAGTTTTTATTTAACTTGCAATGTTCGTAAGTGGGTTGTCCGTTTCAAAATTTGCAAACAATTTTTAAACCACTTGCTGCTTTTTATTACTGTATTTATTTGTTTTTAGGTGGGGTACGGGCTGAGGAGCTCAATGGCAGAAGGTGAATTAAATGCCTTACCAATTTATTCTGGAATCTCTTGGAGGTTGGACCAACATTTTTTCCGGTCTCGTGGGAACAACATGAATAAAAAAATGAAACGTCAACACAACGAAAACGGCGCCTTGAAATGGCTCGAAACAAATATCAAGAAAATAAACAAGTTCCAAAGATTTAAGACAATTGAGTAAAAAGTAAATAAAAAGACAAAAAATTAAAAACAAGCTTTGTTAAAAATTGAACTAAAAAATAAAATATATATTTGAGTTACACTTGCCATGTATATGTATAGTAAATATATTACAGGTTCAGAATAACCACTCTCTTGGTAACTCATCGTCATAATATAAGCGTACAGGTAAGTTTTAAGGACATATATAGATACAGATCTTTTCAAAATATAAAATATAACATTTATATGTATATATTTTTAAAGATATATATATGTATATATTTTTCTAGAATTTACCTATCTACCTACGCTTATATTTTGATGATGAGTTACCATGAGATGGATTATTCTGAACCTGATGACTAATGTAACTTATAATTATATTTTACTTTTTAGTACGTTTTTAAAAGAGCTTATTTTTAGTTTTTTTTTTTTACTTTTAAATTATTGTGATGATAGTTTATTTTAAAGTATGTCGAAATGTTGTTTTTAATCTTTTCGTAACGTGAATTGTAATGGAAACAATGATACCAGATAACCAACTGTAAAATTTTTATTTGAAATATAAAACCAATACCTCTTGATGTTGCACAACGATACTCTTAATAATATTTAAATAATTGAAAAATCAAGTAATTTTTTATTTGTCTAAAAATATGAAATTTAAAATTATATTTTCAGGGTAGCATTACCCACACACCATTACTGAGCGAGGTGACATACCGGTTACACGTTGGTCTCACATTCAGGAGGACCTCAATGCAAACTCCGGCTCCGGTCATCTTTATTTCAGTTTTCCATGGTTACCCGAAATTGTTCTAGGCGATTGCTCGGATAGTTGAAACTGATTATGACCAAATCAATTTCTAGTTCCTATCCATGTGTTATGTAGTTTATGTAGTGCGTAAACATCTCTTATGACCTCGCCGTCAGAGAGACATAAAGCCCAATACAAATAAAATAGAACACTTCTAATATGTTCACTTTACGATCGAATTGAAAACCACATCTGACTGACTTTTAAACCGTTTATTTTATCTTTGCTTGTATTTTTGTGTGAACAAATGTGTATAATATCATTATCTTATTAACTTTTCACCCACTTACAGAAGTCTGAATAATCTGAAATTTTAGATAGGTATAAAGAATTTATGACGATAAAATAATTAAATAGCTACGATCTTGTATTCTCACACATTATAAAATATGTGCTACGATAGAAAGAGAAAGCCGTAAAATCAATACTTTTAAATAACCATTTTGAAATAAAACATAACTTATATATTCCATTTTGCTTTGAGACTAAAGATAGGAAAATAAAACTGTAGTTTAAAAACTTGCTTTTATAGCACTGTAAACTAAAAGGTTGAAAAAAATGAAGATAAATATTTTGGTAACAGCGATAGGATGTCCCACAATTCAGTACGTCATACGAATATCTAGACTTAAATAATGTCAGTCAACTGATATTAAAAACCCCATGTTTTTTTTTACACCATAGCCATTTTTTTTGGTCAAAAACAATTGTGGGATATCCTCTCTTTCGTGAGTCAAATCGTTACTTTTGAAGATTATGGTCAACATTTTATTTAACACTGCTACAAAATAGTATTTTTTAAAACTACAATTTTATTCATAAAAGCAATATTCACGCAAAATTAGCATAGGCCTACTTGGTTTACAGCCATACTGTATATTTTTATGTAATGCACTCGATCGCCCATAGTGAAACCAAAGCTGTCCGCCTTGGATATAACAACACGTTTGGGATATTTGGCAATAATTCGCTTTCGTGTAAAAGATAAACAAATAATATCTGCTATTTTGCTGCGCATACACGTGTAATAAAAAAAGAAGCGAAAGAGATAAACCCATTTATATGGAAAATAAATATACCGCGAATGTTATCTCTCTTTGGGTATTATTCATACGCATATATTAATTTCGTTCGATTTGAAAACAATGAACACAGGAGGGGCGGATATTTATATTTTCAAAATTATTGCCGTGGGTAAGAAAAACCGCACAACTGTTAAAACAGGGAGTAAAAATTATTACTTGGTAGCAATTATACATTTAAAGAGTATAACGTTTGTTTCGTTAGTTTGTTTAGATACACATATCAAAGTACACTAGGCGAGGAAATCAGTATATCAATGAGTAAGATTTCTATATGAAAAGAACCTTGGCTACGTAGAGAAAGAGTAATACCGACACAATTAATCATCATAGTTACTTAAATGTCGTTCGAGCATACCCCTCAGTTTACCTACGTCAAGTAAGTGATTAATTCTAAAATGTGACATACAATTCCCAAAATTCATATCGATTTTAAATAAAAATCTCCATTCGAGTTATTTTTAGTAGTGTAACCTTTTAATAGGAGGTATCGTGAATAACGAAGTTGTCGTAGGATCTACACCAGAAAAATAGGTAAATTTAACACACCGATGTACAGGAGTGTTTAAAAAATAGGCTTGGAAAATGTGTTTCCACATATCCATGGTAACGTTCCCATAAGTTTTCACAATACATTTATCTGTATTATGATGTTATCAGATTGAACAGTAACAATGCTGAATAGTTGCTTATTTTACAAGCAGAAAACGGAAAAAACCTCATATTACTTATGGGTGAAATACATATTACACTTTACGAAAAAGTATAGTATTCATCCTACGAAAATATATCAGGGTTAAATCTTTCGAAATATTTGAATAGGCACGTTAAAATGTTCCTTAAACACGCCCAAACATAAAAATTTTGCATACCCTCGAGACACTATATTCTGTTTGTCATTATGTGCAGTATTTATGTCTGATGTGCAGTTGACCTGGTCGCACTGTTGTTTGACGTTTATAATTAGCACACGTAAACAAGGTGTGCCTGAAGGACTACGGAACAATCATAACTAAAACAGTAAGTAAATACTCAAATTATCCCAAAGTTACCAAATTAATTAACAAAGTATTCAGTGTGGTACTGAAAGTGAATATCCACACGGTGTGTCCTGCCTTAGGCACAACAACCAAACCAAATTTGAGGCCGGACTAATGTTAAGGGGTGAGGTCACCAACTTTTTTAATTGTTATAATAGTTTTAATATTTGTACGATATATGATTGGTTTTCTAGAAACACATTATTTATTATAGTAAAGAAAATTTTTTTAGCATTCATAGGTTTTGAATAATGGCTTGTCAAAATTCAAATTTGCATAAAAGTAAACTGTACTGACTTTCAGAAATTAAATATTACATACTGACGAACAGTGACATGGGCTACGCCAAGATATGTATGATACACGTGTATTTTTTTTACATTAAATAATTCTGAATTTATTATTAAACATTTCCAGTTTTCTGAAAATTTTTTAAATAAAAAAAAAATTGAATGTGTTTTTTATGCAAAAATTTGAGGTAGTTCATGACACTGTTCTTCGGTGTGAATTATTTCATTTCTGTAAGTCAGTTGGTTTTCCTTTCTTGTACTAAACCATTGTAAGGTAAAAATATTTCGTTTATATTAAAGTAATTAAAAGGTATGTCTTCAAAACAAATAATATATCATTAAAATATTAACATTATTAGAACAATTAAAATTTTTGAACTCCCACCTTAAAACCGTTATCACTATCCGCTCACCCATCCGGCTGAAAAATGAATAAGGGGATATGAAATGGGAATACACCAACGACAGAATGCTAGGTATGGTAAACGAGAACTCCCCGAGAAAACCCGTCGGCTACATTTCACACTTGCAAAAATCGAGAAGGACCAGTCTGGAATCAAACCCTGATCGCAGTGGTGAGAAGCGAATGATTTGACCACTCAGCTACACCTCTATTCAGTGTTCTGCTAACATATAAAAAACACCTAGTAAATTTACGGCTTTTTTGGGGGGATAAAATCGACATTACAAATTAATTCATGTGAATAAAATCTGCTAATGATCTATTTTATATGCGACATCACAATGAAAACTACAATCCTTTACTGCATTTTTAACTAAATAATTAAATACTTGTTAACTCGTAACCGCTTAAAGCCTTTAACATGGTAAACTATTTCTTGAATTCAACGTATTAAATTGCAAGACAATTCAAGAAATTTGATTATATAAACATTGATCGAATCACTTGAAAATTTATCACATTATTTGTATAGAAACGATGATCAAAATAAATAATTTCGCTATTTTACAATTATCTACTAAACCTGCACGACACAAATACATTTGGTTTAGTCAATACAAAATGTTTCATTATTTTCTACATAAAAATTAAAGGAAATAATTATTGTATTTATTTTTAATATTTTCATATTTGAATACAGAACTAAATTAACATGTTATTTGAAGTAACTATGTTAGAATAACATCTTCTGTTTATTTAAATATTTTCGTTCAAGAACATTTTCAAACATGTTCGAAACGAAAATCTTTGACGTAATTCAAGACGTTCAATAAATGTAAGAAGATAAAATGTCCGCAATTATGACGTAAACATGGTGTCCCATGGCATTCAAGAAATTCAATTCAATAAATGTGATCGAAAATTGCAGCTAAATTTTACTGAGTTAAAGGACTTTTAGTGGCGACGAGTAACCAAACAATTTAAATTTGACACAACTCTTGAAGTGAAGTCTAGATTTCACAAGTTGTACAAATTTTCCGTTATACATCGACCCGTACAACTGAGACTATCGTGATTGACAGTTTCGTTGTATTACTTTTTGCACAAATAATTCCTTTGGCAGAGAACTATTGTAAATAGTTTTGTGATTATAGGCCCTATAAGTAGTTACACGCATGTCCCCAAAAAACTAAAATCATAAACTATTAGAAACAAAAAAGGTTTGTAGGGTTGTTTTTAAAACGATATGCTGCTCTTTAAAAATTGGTTTAGTAAGATAGTACGTACTTAGATGGAGTTTTAACGTCTACAAAAACTTCTTTGCCTACTACTGATTTTCTCCTTTAGATGACGCGTTAGCGTATTCAACATTGTAATTATAGATTTTGTTCCGTGGCCATTAGTTAACCTAAAATCTAGTCTTTTGTAAATAATCTGTCCAACTATTTTTTACTGTTTCGTGTTATAGTGGTACCAACCTTTTGTGGTTAGTAATTAGCTGAAACAATACTACGAATTCTTCCAGGCGTGTCTTAGGTGAATCACGCATGGGAAATTTAAATAGCGACTCAGCTACCACGTCAAAATGATCAGCTCGAAAAGGTATCATTATTTCTGTAAATATTTTAGTGACTGCTGCTTTAGGCATTTTGGTGCTCGAAGATCACCGTTCAGATGCATGTCAGCTTGTCAGCTAACCCTTTAGCGTTACATCTTAATTATATTTTTCTATTAGTTATAATAACGAACAAGTGTCTTCTGAGGACACAAGTTTGGAATTGAAAGGTCGTGTGTGTATATATGTAAGTAAATGTGTGTGTACAACACACATACATATCGACCTGCGGCATGAAGTAAATGCGTGTGTTTTCACCTTATTATTTTCTTGATTAAGAGTGCGTGGTAGATAAATAAACTCTGAAAACATTAATTAATTTCTACTTATCCAGAATTACTAATTCGTTACGCGTGATCTCTTGCGCCGCAGTTAAATGCACGAGGTTCCGGGGTCAGAGATTGTGCCTCAGAAGTTCGTAACATTGGAAACAATTTTGTTTAAAACATTGGCTAAAACTATTGTCTAGGATTGCGATTGTTTAACTTTCGCAAATTGGCTTTATGAAACCTACAATTATAGATTGATGCTTTTAGCGTTGAATTATGTACCACGCCATCTTAATAAGTAGCGCAAATCATGTCGGAGAAGTTAAGACCAATCTCGTACAGCTTAGCCCAGTGTACCATTTAACGAAAATATCTTTGAATATTCTTGTAGACACAGCGGTCATCAGTGAAGATACATTATGTTATGGACACTTGGTACGTACAGCACGAGAAGGTTGGTAACAATGAACGACAACACATTCAGTTGTGTAGACGCGCGCGGCGCACAACATAATGTAAACATGATGTAATACAAATGTAAACGTTACGTGTAATTAAAGCATATACGGAATTCACCAACTTGTATTATTGTACACTACAATGGCGACGAGGATGCGTGAATACTTACCGGTCTGTATTTTTCGTGTTGCGTGATTTTTTTTCCTTGTTCGTACAATGGCGGCGTTTCCAAAGTACGACCATTCCCGCCCGGAGATGTGGACTGAACACTTTGAACGTTTCCAGTTTTGGCTAGATTCTAAAGGTCAGGTGACAGCGGAGCAAAAACGTGGATTATTAATTGAAATATTGGACGATTACACTGTACGGGATCTGAAAGAGTGGATTGCTCCCAAGACCCTGCGGG
>PNEQ01129596.1:0-36546 GCA_003012365.1 Medauroidea extradentata
TCCAGCAGTCGCCGACGTGGACCCTGGCTAATTCCGTCCTCTCTTGTACTTCATTGACGGACTGCTCTCCTGCTGAATAGATACTCATTTCTATACTTCAGGCACTCAGGAACATCAAAACGATCAACAACGGCAATTTCCAGCTAGCTTAAAGGTCCAAAACTGGAAATTTTCATCAGCCTCGCAGAATCAATAGTTCCAAACCATTTCTTCCAAAAACCTTCTTATATCCTTCCAGATGTCATACGTACTTCTTCCTTGTTGCTGTGCAAAGCTCACTCTAATCGAGGTTTTGAAACTGAACGTGTTCTGAGTATAAACCTGACCTACGACGAAGTGATAAATTATTACATTCGACTAAATTTGTTGGAACCATGTAACGATACATCAAATATTACAACTTACTCAGCTTAGGCAAAAAAAATCTGAAAAGAAAAATAAATCAATAGTGTAACATTATTAGCCTTTCAAAGCATAAAACTTCTTTGTTTAGCAGTTTCACCAACTTAATCAAAACAATTTACCGAAGGCTGTGACATAGAGAAAACGATATGTTACACTTAGCATCACAAAGTAGTGTAGGTTTGCCGTATACGTAGGGCACGGTAGTTTTCGCGAAAATATTTGTGCAGCACTTTGTTTCAGTGCCTTACGTGCGCACCTGCATCTTTGCTATGTGGTCAGTGATTGGATGCCTTAACATACAACGTCTGGAGATTAAACCCGCAAATCACAGACGTGTTGTGTCACAGTTATCCATGTACTGATTGACACAGTCAAATGAATAACAACTCTGCACAAAAACACTCTGCCAATAATCATGAAGTTGAGGTGCAGGTGTACACGTAAGACACTGAAGCAAAGTGGGGCAAAAATCTTTTCGCGAAAACTACCGAGCCCTACACATATGTTGCAAGAAACTACCGGGTTTTTAAGGGTGGCACAAAATATATTTTCCGATATACCGTCATCTCTAAATAAAATATCACAATTAAATAAAACGTTAAACATATTTCTGTTACTGAAATTCCAAGCCTTAGCATCACAAAGTACTGTAGGTTTGCCGCATACGCCGTGAAATGTTGGGTTACCACTTACAATCTTACTATAGGCGAGATTTCGGTGAGAAGAATGTATAGGCCGTTCACGATAAAGTGAGCACTGCGCCAAAGCCATCTTTAGTAGAAGGCCACGGCCTAAAATCTGGCAACCCTGTCAGAAAGGGTTAGTTTATCACTTATTTTGTCTCGCTAAAGGCCGTGGCGTCCTCTGATTCTCCGGTATGTAGGGCAGAATAACGGATCAGGTACAGCCATTGCCTTTGGAGCGGTAAAAGAAGTGTTAAAATGACCCTTGTGTGCAGGGTTGCCAGATATAAGGCTTCTACTAAAGATGACTATGGAACTGCACGAAGTTTTCTTTCGACAGTTTTGCAGACATCTTCGCTGTTTTTAATTTTAAAACTTCCATGCAACTATAAACAAGTGTAAACGTTTCATCACTCTAAAAAATCAACATCTATTGGTCCAATAAACCATATTTTAATTAATTACGAGTTCTGCTGAGTGCACAGTTTATAGTGAACAGACTATACGTCAGTTCAGAGGCTTGCACCTAGAGGCTAGCGTGTTGTGTCACCCTTAGCACTTGGGGCGCAAAATACTCTCCACGGAGAGCTGGTCAGTCTGGACGTCCGCTACAGCTGACGAATGAGTCCTATCCAACGCTTACCTCCACTCCCCGTCCTAACACGACTTCCTTTCTCGGGTCCGGCCACTATATAAGCTCTGTCCCTGGGAACTGGCTCTCCCGCGGGGGAAACGAAGGAGCTTCTACGCGTTGTAAGCTAGCGGTTCTCCGGGCCAGCCCGCGGTAACAATGCCACTTCCATTTCCCCTGCTCCTCCTCTCCCGCATAAACAATGTACAATGGACTGTAATATTCTCTGGAAACAACAACAACAAAGCGGAGCTGCTGTCACGAGCATTCATCCCTTAGTCACGCACAGTCGTAGACACAACACCAACATTTTTAATGGGAAAAAGGTAAAAAAAGAAGTTTCATGTCACTCTCCCCGGAATTAAAGGTACACTCTGATATATGTAAAGTACTCAGTTTTCTTGGTAGAAGAGCAAAATTACTACATATTTTTATTTTGAAAAGTTATATTTCCCCAAAGCTGATAACACAATTTTGGTGATTAATTTGGGAGCTCATTAGATGTCTAGCTCCTATTTTCGTGTTTGGGACAATGTCTATTGGACTCTTCATTGAAGATAATTTACCAACAGCTAGCCTCCAAGAATATAAGCGTACTGAAGAAGACAACAGCTGTTCATTGGCTACTCGCTGGTACAGTGATTAGGCCTGCATATAATTGCTCCTTTTTGACTTGCTTAGCGCCTTCCAGGAGGTGCCAAATTAGTCTATTGCCAATTGCGAATGTTACACTAAAACGCGAATCCTAACTTTGGCCCAAATGTAAATTCGAATTTCTCAGCGAATCCTTCATGACAAAATACGTTACATTGTTAAATGTAGTGCTGCTGGCTAGTGGCACAGCGTGGAGTGTTAAGAAGTTATGTGGAGTTGAACAGTGACTAGAGCCCACGACTTTTCACGAAACGAATTCTGAAACAGTTTGTTTCTATGCTTTATGTGCACATATTCAGTCCTGTTTCATGATCAGTGATTGGCTGTTTTTAACTCTCAGAGTCTAGGGTTCTACCCGCAAATCACAGACGTGTGGTGTCGCAGTAACCTTGTTCCTGTTGGCACAGTCTGTACAATAAAACATTCTGCCAGTAACCATGAAGCAGAGGTTCATATGTGCACATACGGCATTCCAACAAGCTATTGCTAGGGATCTGAAAATTTCGCGTTTTCTGTTAGCCACACAGTAGAATTCCAACAATTGTAAGTTGGTATCCCTTTCGTAATCGATCCTTGACTCGTTTGGTACAGCGTGGAAGTTGCTAATCCAATAATAAGATTGTACTAAGTGCAGGCCAATTCAACTGTGTCAGAGAGCAGCTAATGAAAAGCTGCTGTTTGCTTGAGTTAACATACACTCATGGAAGCTAACCTACAAGTCAGTGAACCCGTGAATTTTTCAGGTCTCTAGCTATTGCAGAATTCTTTTCGCGAAAAATCGTGGGCTCTAACAGTGACTATACTAAACACGGAGCGATCTGCACAACCATTAGACTAGCAGGGGTTGGTATATTCCTCTGCCCAATCACGTTCAAGAAGCGAGGAACGAATTATCCAATCATACACTTCGGTCTACAATGTGTGCTCAAAGCGTACGGACCCATGTTTTCGGTGAAAAGATTTTCTGCGTCAGTTTACTTCAGTGCCTCGTGTGTGCTTGTGCGGCTCTGCTTCGTGGTCAGTGATTGGTTTAATTTAGTTATCACCAGGGGCAATGATTTATGGTGAAAAGAATTCTGCAAGTTGGCCAACGTTCGCTAGTACGATCGTCTACTTTTGCTGGAATGGTTGTTGATCAGGCCGTGTCAGTAAATATGTGTGTAGTTATACTGAAATAATATGAATGTGGGCAATTTAGCTTAAAAATACTGACGTATTTCAGTATACGGTCCACAAGCAGACTTAGCAAACTAACCCACAAGCATAAGAATGATTGTGGTACACTTGTGGTTAATGTGTGGGTGATTTCATTATGCGTCATGTATGCCACATGTGGCCACGGGTGCATTCTGAATGTTTACTGCCTGTGGGCTGCTTATCACGATCAGATTTGCACAAGTGGGCCAGTTTATGTTTGCTATTTGGAAAAATTCTAAAAAAAAAAAAAAAAAAAAAAAAAAAATGCAGCTGGAGAAAATAATATTGACTGAAGGAAACCAAAATAACAGTACTTTTGCTAAACGACAGGAGCTGATCCGGAGAGTTGTTTTTATCTCGAATACCCAGAGTTAAAATTCCTACCATAAATTCATGAATATGTAAAATAGGCTATTTTAAAAACCTTATAATAAAGAAAAGTTATCATTAGATGCACGAATATTTCGCGTATTTATTGTAGGTCAGGTTGAACGCCAATAACCTGTATATCACTGTAACTTCCGTGATTAAACGACAGCTGTTTTGAAACACCTTTGGAGGTTGCAAGCCAGTAGTAAATAATACAATAATCCGTGGGGCTACCCACTTGCACGGTTAGGAGCCAATGGATATTAGACTTTGACCAGTGTGTGTATATGACTGAGAAGTCTAGACTGATACCAGATTAATACGTGAAATACTCGTGCCTCTAGTTATCCTTTACATCATAGTAAGAGACCTCCAGACGGACATTTGCAATTAGACATTGGGTAATGATGAATAAATCTAAACTCAATGAAGTTTCAACATTTCGGCTGTACCCCTAACAGTGATTCAACAGTGTAAAGAAAAATGGAATTCTATAAAACTAGACACACAAATAAAGAAAACAAATCACAATAAATTCTACATTTGTCTTCGTTCATAGGGCTAGAAAGGGGAGATTACTAAGGACAGGAAAGAGAATGGAATTTTTACGGTGTAGTTCGGAACCTAAAAGAATACACGTGAGTAAAAAAGATACGAATGAATGTATGAAGAAAATGAGACGCCAGTGCATAAAAAGAAAACACAACTACTTAACTCAAGCCCTGTATATTCGTTCATTGTCTGCTGTTCCACTGAGTAGCAGCTAGTGGACAAATCGTCGGGGCTTGAGTATGTACAGGATATTTTGATGGTGAAGAGTGGAAACCTTCTATGTCAAATTTTTGTAATTTCACAGGAAAGAGAAAAAACTGGTTATTTTGCATGGAGCACATCCACAGCTGTAATCTTGATATAACATATTTAGTTAAAATTTTATTTACTATGTTCACTATGTCAAACATACTTCGTCAAATTTTTCGTGCAGTAACATTAAAAAAAGCTGAAAATTGACATAGAAGGTTTCCATTCTTCACCATCGATTCTAACATGCAGGTCATTGAATTCGCGAAATTTCACCATCTCTACTGTGTTTAAAGTCTTATGAAAATATAAGCAAAGTGTTACGTACAAACACCTGTGTTACACCCTATTTATTAAACAGAGAAATTGCGTTAGCTTTGAGTATAAAAATACAGTACAGTACAGCAAATAGCATACTAGATCTCACCCGGTAAGTATGTTTCCCTACAAACCCTATGTGTCACTGTGGTGTCCGGGTAAAGGGGCATAACACGAAAAACTAGAAAAGTATGTTAAGTATGGAAGCACTTTCGACATGTTATGTCCTACGTCTGGGTAAAAGGCTATAACTCTAAAGGTTATGAGAAGGTAAAAAATGAAATTCGGAAGTTTGTATGTTCCATTATACACAGTACAACTTCAAACTTTCTTTTCAAATATGCACAAAACACCATTTTTTTACTTAAATCTCTTTACCTAAATACCACAGATTTCTCCCTCACACAGTACGCTGTTAAAAATTTCCGTAAATTTTTGGATAATTTTACTGAAATGTCTGTTTAATTAACGGAAACACTATTTTGTAACACAGTTATATACAACTTAGTTTCATTAATTAAAAAATATGTAAAATTGCGAGAGCAAACTTAAAAAAAAAAATCGTACGCATTTTTGTGCCTGCACCGTAAAGAAGTTTCATACATATGCGAGTTTCCATAAGTGGAGCTAGTTGCCTTCCGTAAAGAAACGGACACTTCTGGAGAATTTTTTATCAGCACTTTTCCGTAAAACAACGAACATTATTTTTAACAGTGCCCCCTAATGTTTGTGAGAGATTTTAGCAACTGTTGTCTAGTACTCTTCAGCAACATGCTAAAAAATTCCACTGATATTCGGTACCACTTCAAATATTCTCATGTACACCGTTAAAAAATTAACGGAAATGTATACTTAATAAACGGAAATAGTGACCGTATAAACAAAATACGGAAATATCTGTAGTAAATACATACGTAATATGTCCATAAGTCTGCGGACACTTGCATGGAAAGAAATAGTTAATTTATGAGTTAGAGAGCTGTAAATGTTACGGATATATTTTAATAACATCTCAGGAAAATCTGCTAATCTGTAGAAATGGAACTGTAGCGTTATATACACGTAAGTATGGCTAAATTCTGTGTGATGAAACTGTTTTACGGAAACTTCTGTTAGGTTAAGAATTCACGGAAGTATCTGGAGAAATTTTTACCGGAAATTCCGTAAACCGACGTAGAATAATTTCCACAGCGTAGCCGGCCTTTCTTTAAAAGCATTCGAACCTTAAGCCAGTTAGAACCATTTCCGATCAGAAGGATTTCATCCACAAAAGTTGATGATTGATACAAAGGCTAGGGCTCAAATGTAGAAATAATTCTAATACGTATTTCTTAAAGTTCTTCAAGTCCAGAGGCTCTTAATTTTTGGGGAAAATAATTTTGCATCACTTGGTTTAAATGCCTTACGAGCACATCTGCAGCTGTGCTTCATGGTTATTAGAAGAGCGTCTCTGATTTGACTGCGCCAATCTGAACAAGGTTGCTGCGACAACATATGTCTCTGATTTGAAGGTAGAAGTTCAAGATGTTGAGAGTTGAAAACATACAATCACTAGTTTGAGTCTAGGTCAGGTTGCACGTCAACCACGTATACTTCACTGATAGGACCACAGTTGTTCTGATAAACATCTGACGACTGCAAACCAGTAGTAAATAAGGAAATAAATCGTTGTGAACACACGTGATACCTGTGTGTACGGTTAGAAGCCAATGAATATTCGACTGTAGCCTGTGTGTGTATAGGACTGAGAAGTCTAAGCTGCTACCAGATGAATACGCGAAATAATCGTGTTTCTAAGTCTCTAACAATCACTGGCCATGAAGAAGAACTGCACATGCACACATAATGTACCGAGACAAATTAGTGCATAATTATTTTCACCAAAAATTATTGGCACTGCACACATCACATTTAGGTTTTAATAATTTAATTTCAGTTATTTTCCGATATTTGTTTCTTCTCCGTAGCTGGTAAATTTTTTAACAGTTGTCACGCGCCTGTGTGAAAACGATTTTGACCAAAAGAAATTTCATGCGAGAAAAATTTAACCACAAGTCACAGCGAGGGCTATACACCGGATGTAATTTTCCGTGTTTGATGCGCGGAGATAGCGAAGCGATAAGGTTCAGTTTCCCACATTCGACGGTAACAGCATCGGTTCTATTCGAGGCGCGCCAAACTATCATGCAGTGTTCTCGTATCGTAAAATTGGGTGAATAAGAACAGAGGGGTGAATAGGAACGAAATTCCAAACCCATTTTTCGCCAACAACTCGTCAGTAAAACATGTTTTTTTTTTTAATTACTCTGTAGTTTGTAAGCGGTTCTTACGTGCAAATATATCAACCGTTTCTCTAAAAGGAGGTTTTCTGTGAAAAATGTGGTTGTAAACAATCGTTCCTATTCACCCCACTGTTCCTATTCACGGCGTTTTACGGTACTACTCTTTTTTCTATGGAACTTAAATAGGCGACCCTACAATTTTATTTGTGGACATTTTGTAGTTAAGTCGAACACGTGCTTCCAACGTTGTGTTTAATGAATCCGGCTGGTATTTCTCCAGGTACAGTTGTCTAAGAAAAGGGCGTTTTTAGCCATTTTGAGGAGCTCCAAAATAAGTTTCTAATACGCATGTTGCATTTTCAAAATGACAGAAGCATAGTTTTAACCGTGTTTTCTTTTCGTAGATAATCATATTGTGGATAACTTTAGTTGTTTCGCGTAGAAAATAATAGACGCCGCACGCTACAATACCGATCATGCGTTATATCCTCGTACAAATATAAAATAACGAAAGTTTAGTTGAACGCGCCATTATAGTAAGATCCACAGTACAGATGTTGTTTAACCATAACACGTGAAGAAGGGAGACAGTAATCTTAACGGCCAGCAGTGTATCTAAGGTCCGTAAATTGTAGTTAATGCAACATCCTCCTTAAAGCGTATTATTCTCCATTACCTTCCCATTTACGGCGTGGAAACGTAAACCGTAATAAACACAACTGTATATCTGTGGAAAGTAGAAAATACTTGGAGAGGAGACTCACTGTAAAAACAAATGTTACATGTTAGAACGCGTGTGTGGGATGATGTTATATCCCATGCAAAATTACAATAACAATCTTAATGTGATATTGAAATGTCAGTTCCAAATGCTGACAATCTTTAATACATTTTTTAAAACAAAATGAGGCAAAATTATTTTCGCGAAAAACAGGGGTCCCTATATATATGTTATTTTCGTGGGTATACAAATGTAATGGATATTGAGTAATTTCGTCAAAAATATGTTCTCGCAGGTCTCTGCAACAGATTTCAAAATGCAGATGATTTGGCCCATAGTAGGGACGGGAAAATTTCGCAAATTCAATGACATGCCGGCTAGAATCCATTGTACTATTCATGCTCAAGCCCCGTCTATTCCATTACATTTGTATACCCACGAAAATAACATATATATAGGGACCCCTGTTTTTCGCGAAAATAATTTTGCCTCATTTTGTTTCGGTGACTTACGTGCGCATCTGCAGTTCTGCTTCGTGGTCAGTGATTGGATATTTTGACTCTCACGAGACTTGGGATTCTACCGACAAATCACAGCCGTGAGGTGTTGCAGAGACTTTATTGTAATTGGCTCAGACAAATGATATACGGCTCTTCACATAGACACGCTGCCAATAACCATGAAGCAGAGTTGTAGATGTGTACGTAAGGCACTGAAACAAAGTGGGGCAAAATTCTTTTCGCGAAAAACCAGGGTCCCTACATATATTAAAATAACTATGCCTCTATAAATGCGCTTATGAAAATACACTTGCTGTAGTAGGGTAGGCTATCTCAGTCTCACGACCAGGTTTTGTTGATTACCAGGATTTCATAACCCCTGCAATGCTTTTCAAGGTTTTAAAATGACGGGAATCCAAATAAAGCCTACATATTGTCTGCGTGATAAATATTTTGCTAAATGCTACATCCACGGTGAATTCTTTACACTTGCTATATTTATATTTAAATATTATATTAGTTAATTTAGTTGACCGAGAGGCTATTAGTTGAGATTTCGAACAAGGACAAACTTACCTGTGCTGAAATTTCAAACACCGGATACTTGCTATTTAGGCTGAAGTACCGTACCCTAGTGAAATTTCATAAGCGCCTGTAGCTGACAAATTATACCCTTAAAACAGGTTTGCCAGGTTGCTGTATCTGGGAAAACGGCGTACAAGATTCGAAAATCACAATAACTGAAACTTCCGCTGAATAATATGGCCAGAGTTCCATAGGGCATACATTGTAATAGTAAAGTACTGCACGCAAGTTGAATAGCTTGCGTGTAAAGACGGGACTGCATTACAAACATCGGTCAACGGCACCCTTAGAACTCCATCGATTTTTTGCTGTATGTAGCAGATTGTTTCAAGAACAAATTCGAAAAAAAAAAAAAAAGAATTTCGGTTATTCATCAGCTTTCAAAAGGGCAAGTACTATTTTATATACTTATCAAAGTTATGATCACTCAACTTATTTATATATTTATATTTTATATACAAATTTCAAAATTTGACTTCAACGACTCGTTAATCTGCATTTTATACTTGGTCGTTATTAACATGAATGAAAGTGGTCTGCATGTAGTTTAATTTTTTTCTCGATTAAATTTAAAGTAAAAATAATCAAACGCACGAGTATTGGCTGGAGACAAACCAATGCTATATACACACATGTACATACATACATACATACATACATACACACACACACACACACGCACACACACACACACACACACACACTGCGTTGAACGTTAAAACCTGTAGTAACATTTTTCAAGAGACCTGTGAATAAAAGTGCTATGCAGGAAAATGTGCCATACAGAAAAAAATATTTTACGTCTATAAAAGGGTATATGACTTAACAGCCTATGGCCTATTGTTAGATTAAATTGTGTTGCAGTTATGAGTAGAGATGACGGTATATCGCGAAAATGTTTTGCGTCAACATAGCCTTGAAAACACTGACACAACGTAGCTGTATGAACACCAATAACATGCATTAAATATTAAAATAGCGGCATTCTTATTGGCTTAGTCAAATAGGGCAGTAGCTCCACGTACAAGGAAAAGCCAGTAATCTTTTGATAAGTTGAACGTATGTTGAAGCCTAGTAAATAGTCAAGTTTTTCCGCGATAAACCATCATCTCTAGTTATGAGCCGTCAGGCTACACACATTGCGTGTACAATGTAGATTTCCCCACTTGTCTTCTGCATGTTTATGATCGTCATCTTCAGAACCACAGTCACTAATATCTAGGGAAAGGAGTATTTCGCGAGTTCAGTGACTGTCATGTTAGAATCCACTGTACTATACATACTCAAGTCACGTCTATTAGTTCATTGTCTGTTGCTCCAGTGAGTAGAAGCTAACTGACAAATGGTCGGGGCTTGAGTATGCACAGGACAACGGATTCCAACACTGAGGTCATTGAACTCGCGAAATATTCCTTTCCCTACCGCGGGTTCACTGACCTACAGGATAGGCTCCAAGAATATATGTGTGCTCAAGCACACAATGGCTGTACATTAGCTGTTCGGTGATACAGAGGAATGGGACATGATAAGGTATATTTTTAGTATTTTCTCAGAAACTTCCAGGGGATGAAGTCAAAGGCCAGTTGCGAAAGTGACACAATCGTATAGTTACTGGGATTCTACCGTGTGCGTAAAACAAAACGCGAAATTTTCAGCTCCTACGTAAATCACTGTAATGTACCTACAATAATCGCAGTCTCCCAAACATAAACTTGTTATCTACGATTTTCTTTTTAGTCCACAGCTTAGATTTTATGTCCGAAATAGTGTTTATTAGAAAAAAAATTGCCCGAGTCACAGACTAAATAGTAATACAGAGGTGAAATTACGTGGCGGCTCATTTGGTACGGGTGAACTTCGCCGCTTATTGGCTGCCCGAGGTTGTTGATACCAGCCCTTCACGTATGTTTGGCTCCTGCACGTTCCGGCAGGTTTCGTATCGGCCTAGACGCCAGCTAACAGGGCAGCCGACTTAACGCTGATTGGCGGGAGGGGTTTTCGCCATGTTGCTGGCCAGGGAAACCACTTTGATGGCGAGTGCTATTGAGTTTGCTGTCCTACCGACTATATCACTTCACTTCACTTCTGTATTCCTAAATATTCTGTGCCTGAGTCGTGGTTATTGCCTGAGCAAAAATTGATGTTACGTGCAGGAAATTAGAAAAAAAAAACAATGGTTTTTATAAGCAGGAAACTAAAGAATTATGTTTTATATGGAAATGGTGTGGCGTGGCCAAAAGAAAGAGACGCTGTATGCAAGAAAATGTTATATGCAGGATGTTATAACAGGGTTCCTCTATATGTGCGTTATGTGCGTATAGGTGTGAGTGTGTGCGTGTGTATATATATATATATATATATATATATATATATATATATATATATATATATATATATACAGAGAGAGAGAGAGAGAAATAGTCCAGAAACAAACGCCTAATGAGAACACCATCCAAATCTGGGCTAAAATGGCGACGAAAATATTAGTGGCAAAGTGTTGAACGGTGACATATTACATGCATAATATGGCAACATAGCACTGTATGTAGTAAGTCCCCTCTTGCGTTCCACATATATATTACTTATCTTGCTACTACTGTTCTGATCTGCGTATTATTGGCCCAGGTTAAAACCCTAAGCTGTCCGAACATGATTCTATGTTCTCTTAACGTACATGAAATAATATCTGATCGTGGAGCGCAAGAAGGGACTATCTCCGTTCAGTGTTGCCTCACTGAGCACCTAAAATGTCGTACGGCATTTTGCCACTGATATTTTCGTCTTCAATTTAGCCCACATTTCACGTGGTGTGTGGGTGATTTAGTAAGTTTATCACACTTCTGCAGGCGCGATGTCACAAAACCATGAAATACCTTTAAAATTCATAAGTATTTGGTAGCCTACTTAAGAGTGCATGGTAGATAAATAATCGCTGAAAACATAAATTAATTTCTATGCTTTATTCGAAGCCAATATGGATAAAATACTCAATGAAAATCCTACATAATGGTAGTTACCACCTTTATGCGTAAACATTTATCCAGAATTACTCATTCGTTACGCGTGATCTCTTGCGCCGCAGTAAAATGCACGAGGTTCCGGCGTCAGAGATTGTGCCTCAGAAGTTCGTAACACTGGAAACAATTTTGTTTAAAACGTTGGCTAAAATTATTGTCTACGATTGATATTGTTTAATTTTCGCAAATTGGCTTCAAGAAACCTAAAGTTATAGATTAATGTTTTCAGCGTTGAATTATGTACCACGCCCTCTAAAGAGCCGTAACATCTTAGGTAGGAAAAGTACTTATTTTTCATCCTAAATAAATAATCTTTTGACGGCGTTTCGCACGACCCTTCGGGGCGCGATCCATCCACGTGAAAAATACATTCCAATAAACTACCCCCACCCCCGATCCCATCACTAACCCACCCCTTTTATCCTCGGCTTCCAATGGACGTGGCGTAGGAGGTGCGGGTGGTTAATGTTGATGAACCGGCTGGTAAAAAAAAAAGTCCTACCATATTCTTTCTAGTAAATCGTGGCAATTTTCCATTCCAACCTTTAGCGGGGTTTTCGGATTCTTTCAATTTTGCCGGACCAGAACATAATCCTGCTCACTGGCAAAACATCAGCCGACTCGTAGTAATAAGAATGCCATTCATTTTAATTCGCTCTTAATCATATTAATTTTATTTGTTTACTAGCTTTTTACTTCGGGAACTTCTAAGGAACAACACAGTATTGATTTTAAAGTGTTATTTACGAAAAATATATCGTCAGCTTAGTACAAGAACTAGGTAACTAAATTTTTCCAAGTTTAAGTTATCTGCAGATGTCTACACTTATGATTGTTCCTATCGATTCATAAATGTTTTAACTAGGAGTATTGTTGCAACACACATTTACATTCCTACAAATAACTATGATGTGTATGGCAAAAGTTATTTTCAATGTTATAATTATATATCTCTAGCTACCTAGATATCTGGTTGTAGCATTAAACCCCTCTGCCCGTTTTTCTGTCCTAACCACCGTCTTTATGCCACGTGCTGCTGCCGTTGCAGTGCGTGATTTCTGTATTTCACCGCGTGATTTCGATGCAGTTTAACGATTCTGATCACGTGATTGTTGCATGCTACTGTGCTCCAATGCGCACTTTGCCGATGTTGGTACTGTTGCTAACCATTTTCGATGCTCGTTTGTTCAATGTTTCTGCAGCTTCTTCTGTTGCATTTCTTAAGGGCGCGGTCTACCGCAATTTTCATCATCATTATTTTATTTTTTATTTGTACCTCATAATTTTTTTCTTATTTAAGACACAGAATGTGACTAAACTTGGCTCTTATGAAATTTCTTTATCTCTCATAGTTTTCGCGTAATGGCTTGATAAAGTCATATTTTGCATGTTTCCGTTTTAACGACTACACTAAAACCAACTGATATACCAAACTGAAAATAATCACAGTGGATAAAGACATTGCAGGCTACAATGGTATGCTTATAAAATTAAAAATTAAAATTATTTGTATTTTTAAAAAAATTATTGAATTTTTTAAATTTTTATTTTTAGTTTCAGCGTTTTTTTTTTAATTCAAATAATTTTAATTTTTTAATTTTATGAGCATCTTATTGTAGCCTGCAATGTCTTTATCCACTGTGATTTTTTTCAGTCTGGTATATCGGTTGGTTTTGTGTGGTCGTTAAAATGGAAACATACAAAATAGACTTTAACAAGCCATTACGCTAAAACTGTGAGAGATAAAAAAAATTCATAAGAGCCAAATTTAGTCACTTTTTGTGTCTCAAATAAGAAAAAAATATGTGGTACAAATAAAAAACAAAATAATGATGATGAAAATTGCGGTAGACCGCGCCCTTAACACTTTGCCGTCAACCACCACGCTGTCAAGATGAGTGTGTTTGGTGTTCCTGCTTTTTTGGCAGATCTTGGCACTTTAGTTGCCATAATTTACTTTACATATTGTAGCAACATTTATATTTTGATGTAGTAAAAACTATAGTGCACCATATTTTTTTTAAAATTCTTTAACTGTGGTTGTTTTGTCTGAATTTCATCAAGTGATTATCTTCGCCCTCGTCTGGTGAGTAATTTTCCTGCGAGAGGTTTCATGCTCTGTATAAATTTCATCTTCTTTAATTTTTTGATAATTTCTGTGTAGTGAGGGTTCTCGACCCTGCCGATTCTCGATCCTGGCCGATCCTCGTCTTGGCCTATTCGTGTGATGACGTATTCACGAGCTGACCTGTAGTCTCAACTACAGATGTCCAGTCATTCTGGCCTATTTTGGGGCAATTTCTTCGCCTTTTCGTCTTCTTTGTCTCGCCGCTGTAACTGGGAAATATGAAGCCATCCCAGCGTGCTGTACTCTTCTACTGCGAGACTTTGAACAGATAAGCCGCAACTAAATTTCTATTGTATTTTAATCTATAAATTAACAGCTGTCACACCTACCTTTTTTAAATGTAATATTTTGTACGTTTTTATTAATTAATTTGAATTTAATAACAATTTAAAATTTTATATGGCCTAACGGATGCATCCAATTTACATGTAATTTCGTTTATGTTAATTTATTACGTCATTGATTCGGACGTACGTTATTTATTTAGCCTATAGAATGGGCATTTATTGTTTCAATAATTTTATTGTGAATTTAAGAAAAATAATAATTGTAATAATAAATTCATTATTTTCATTTAACTGGGCCTGAAATAAATGGGATTTTAATATTTTCAGTACAATTGCAGTACTAATGGACTTATTCAACGATGTTAATAATTATTTGTGAATTTTATTTAAAGAGAAAAAGAAAAATATTTAATATTACAGTAAAAATTAAATAAACATTTTGAAAAACCACAAATTTCAGAGTTCTCATTTGATATATTTTCCTCTGGTGTATATTGTTTGTTATGGCGAATGAGCCTGTTTAATTATTTTTCTTCGCCTGTTGCGTATGGTAGCCCAGCATTTATTTAATCGTGCATTGCTTCCACTTTATGTTTGTTTGTTTACAACAGTTTCCTCTGGTTTTTGTGTCTTTGTTAGTGTGCAACCTGCTGTTCTATTCTGTGTTTTTATTGATGGGCATTTTTGTGTTTATTTGCCAAGGACTGTTGTTTTGATTTACGACCAATAGCTACTTAAAAATAATTCATTAACCTACCATACGCACACGGCGCAATACCTTAGTTACAATCAACAGTGGATTTGTTCGCTTCTTTTTAGACTCAATGTCAGCTCGTGGGTTGTTGCCAGGTGGGGCTGCAGATAGTCGGAACTGTACACTCTTGATGAACGCGCCGTAGACCAACAATCATGAAATATTTGCCGGCTACTAGATGTGTTGTGACCACTCAGTAGTAAGGGGCACCTGCACATCAGCGTGTCAGTGGCTGTAGAGTCAACCAGCGCACAACCCTGTACAGCTCTTGGCAACTGCAGCCCTACCTGGCGACAACCCACGAGCCACCAATGTTTAGACCATGATGAGAGGTGATGGTTTATCGGGGGAAAACTTGACTGTTTGGTAGCTTCCAGCGTACATTCATCTTATTAGGAGATTACTGGATTTGCTTGTACGTGGAGCTGTCATCCTATTTGACTGAACGAATAAGAATCCCGCTATTGTAATATTTGGTAAACGTTATTGGTAGAGACATGCAAAATTCGCGTTATAATTTGGTAGCAGACAAAACTTCACTTTCCTATACATAACAGAGCATAATCTGCTATTCAATTGGCCACGATCTTTTATGTGTTGTCATTTACGCGTGTTACGTCTTTACAGAGATTGGCCTCTCTACCGTGTAAGTATTATCCGCGGCAAGTCACGACAATATCGGCCAGCGGGAGACGTCGAACGAGCCTATAGTAACTTGGAGTCTAGTCAGCTGTCAGAAAATAACGCGAATTTTGCATGTCTCTAGTTATTGGTAGAAAGCGGAATAATTCGCGGGTTCACTGACCTGTAGCATAGCCGTCTTTAGTAGAAGGCCGCGGCCTTAGATGTGGCAACCCTGTCAGGAAAGGTCACTTTTACACTTCTTGTAGCTCTCCAAAGACAATGGCTGTACCTGATTCGTTATTCTGCCCTACATACCGGCAAATCAGGAGAAGTCACTGCCTTTGGCGAGACAAAAGAAGTGTTAAAATAACCCTTCCTGGCAGGGTTGCCAGATCTAAGGCCGCGGCCTTCTACTAAAGATGGCTATGCCTGTAGGCTAGCCTCCAAGAATATGTGTGTACTCAAGTAAACAACAGCTGATCATTAGCTGCTCGCTGATACAGTGATATGGGGCATGTTCAGGTATATTTTTATTATTGGCTCAGAAACTTCCAGGGATGTCAAATAAGCCAATGGCCAATTGCGAAAGTGACACGAACTTATATTTGTTGGAATTTTAGCGTGCGCGTAAAAGAAAACGAAAATTTTTCAGATCACTAGTTATTGGTAGAGACATGCGAAATTCGCGTTATTTTCTGACAGCTGACAAGACTCCAAGTGACTAGAGGCTCGTTCGTCGTATCTCGCTGGCCGATATTGTCGTGACTTGCCGCGGGGAATGCTTACACGGTAGAGAGGCCAATCTCTGTAAAGACGTAACACACGTATAAGCCGTTCGGAATAAAGTGAACACTAAATATTTAACCTTTGAAAAATATCACTAGCTGTTACTACACATAATTCAACAATACCGATAGTCACTTTACTGCTTGTATGGTTGGCAACGAAATAACACAACATAGTTCCGTGTTTATTCGTATTTAAATACAACAATACTGACACAAAATCGATCGACAGCGATATAATTGCATTTTATATAATTAATAAACTTCTTTTTTTATCAAACTATATAGGTACCTAAACGGACTGTACAATTTATCTCACACGCGCAAACATCAAGTGACGTGTCCAGAGAGGTTAGACACGTCCCGTCGTTAGCTGTTACACGCGGAAAGATACGAATTGGCTGGAAATGGATCTTTAGCAGGGCTTTTTCGAGTGCTCACTTTATTCCGAACTGCCTATAAATGACAGCACATAAACGTTCGTGGCCAACTGAATCGCAGACTAGGCTCTGTTATGTAGAGGAAAGTGAAGTTTAGTCTGCTACTAAATGATAACGCGAAAATTGCATGACTCTAGTTACTGGCCTGAAGAAAAGCAACGTTGTGTCACACGTCGGATCACCCAATCATACATGTTGCAAGAAACTATAGCGTTTTCAAGGGCATATTGGCTCAAAAAATGTTCGCGATATTACATAGTCTCTAGTCATGGGCAGATTTACGATGATTTCGACGCACGGTGCCGCAGTTACCTTGTTCTGGTAGACACAGTCAAATACGTGACGTCTGTACACAGAGACACGCGCTGGCAATAACCACGAAACAAGAGCTATACATAAAGCACATAAAGAATTGATACAAAGAGGTACAAAAATCGTTGTCGTGAAAACTACTTGTCCGTAGACAAATTCTAAATTTCCTGATCTCGTACTAAATTCACGTAGCACGGAGGAATTCTTGTACGAGATTTACATCGCGAACGGCACCTCGGGTGATTGCTGCATGCATCATGGCGCCGTGCTAAAGGTGCTTTAGGAAGGGACCGCACAGACAACCAACCCAACAAAGCCAACGCCGGAAAATTGTGAGCCGAACCGGAGAGGAAACGAGGGAAGGCGGTGGCAGCAGCGCCATATTGCCCTCCGTTGAAACGACCGTCGCTTTTTATGGGATTCGCACCCGCTTCGGTCGGGAACAAACGGTCAAACGCACCGTGATAACACACGAACTTCCCGAACGAGGGCGTCGGATCAACGCCTCGGAGACGCGGGGTCGCGTGTTCTGATACGGAGCAGCGCACAACACTGGAGACCATTCTCCGAAAAACGTTTCTCAACGACCGCCTTCCTAGCACGGTTAACTGAACTTTTCCCAGAGTCCTGCTTATTTCCCCCCCCCCCTCTCTCTCTCTAAGTCTGTCTTCCTCTTTCTATTTTTCTACCTACTTCTCCCAGCGGTGTGGGGCAAGATGTCTTAAGGTACGCCCTGTTCACATCCACAATCAAGTCAGCAATTTTCTAAACCGGTTTGTTATGTATATATGCATATATATATATATATATATATATATATATATATATATATATATATATATAGGATGTCTCTGAATATATATGATGTCTCTGAATATATATGTATATATATAGGATGTCTCTGAATATATATATATATATATATATAGGGTGTCCCTGAATAAATAAATAAATATATATACAGGATGTCCCTGAATAAGTAAATATATATACAGGTTGTCCCTGAATAAATAAATATATATACAGGATGTCCCTGTATAAATAAGTATATAAATATATATATTTATTTGTTTATACAGGATGTCTCTGGATAACGTTTAAAACTCTTCGTCATGTTGTAGGGGATGAGAAGGCGAGTAAAATGATACAGTATACTTAGGGTCGCAGAGGCTGTGAAGTACCCGTAAATTTACCAAATTGCGTTGAAATAGCATTAAAATACCAACGACTGCGAATAAGGGTGACTCATGTGCATGATAATGGAGCTGGCTAGAAATGAAAGGACAGAGGGAACTGCAGTTCCCTGGGATATTCCGTGTATCTTCGGTATCGCCACATACGAGTCTTAAGAGGAGTCCTTCGCGGTGTCAAATTTCCACCTTTGACGCGTGGGAACAGCGTAGCGATAAGAGCCAGTATCCCACGCTTGACGAGAAGCATATCGCCTCTATTCGCAGCGCGCCAAACTGGCGTGCTAGGTTTCCGTTGTAGTCTTTTTTACTACGGGACTTTAAGCGGTGGCCCCAATATTTTATTTTTGAATAGTTTGAAGTAAAGAGCAACGCATGCTTCTCGTTTTGCACTTTACGAATTCATGTAATATTTTCGGAGTTACAACAGTCTGAAAAACCGGTTTTTAGTCATTTTGAGAGGCCCGAATATCGTGTTTCTAACAAGCGTGCTGCATTTTTGAAATAATAGAAGCATGGTTTCAAGTGTGTGTTCTTTTCGTAGGTAAACATAATATGAATAACTTAAGCGGTTTCGCGTAAAAATGTATGCGCGTGACACGCTGCAACGTCGTCCATGCGCCAGCCGAGGACTTCTCTTAACATGTGAGATCCTGGGAGAGACCCCGACAGGAAATAATCTCGGAGCAATGCCATTGATAAACATCCGCTGCTCGCTGCACTGTTAGCATGGCCCACTTTAAGCGTTATTTGACTTGCTACTGCGATCATTGGCTATTTATTACGCAGATATAGACCCTCGAAGATTACAATTTGTGGGTCAATTTACGGGCACTTACCGGCCTCTGCGACCCTATGTGTACCGTATCATTTTACTCGAATTCGCATCCACTACAACGTGACGAAGAACTTTAAATGTTATTCAAGGACATACCATATGTATATGTATATGTATATATATATATATATATATATATATATATATATATATTCAGTGGCGGCTCGAGGGTTGTTGGCAAGTAGGGTACAAATTGCCGAGAGCTGTGCACTCGTGTGAACGTGCCGCCGCCGTATACCAATGACTTGAGATGGTGAAATTTGGTGAATGCTATGACTTGCATGTTAGAATCAAATATCCTATGCGTAATCAAACCCTGTCTATTCGTTCCTTGTCTGCTGTTCCGCTGAATAGCAGCTAGTGCACAAATGGTCGGGACTTGAGTATGCATAGGATATTTGACTCTAGCACGCAGGTCATTGAATTCGCGAAATTCCATACCATCTCTACCAATGGCCATGAAATATCTACTGGTTACTTATTGTTAGAGACCTGAAAAATTCGCGTTTTCTTTTAGGCAAAAGCTAGAATTCCAGCAACTATAAGTTCGCGTCACTTTCACAATTGGTCCTTGACGTATTTGAATCCTCATGTAAGTCGCTGAGCCAATGATAAAAATTTTACTCAATGCAGGCTCATATCTAGGGACTCGAAAATTTTGCGAATTCAATTAATGTACTGTAGACTAGAATCCCTTGTACTATGCATATTCATGCCCTGACTGTTTGTCCACTAGTTGCTACTCAGTGGAACAGCGAACAATGTATTTATTTATTTATTTATTTCAGCCACCTTTGTACCCCATTACCCCATTCATAAGTATAATATACTCTAGGATGTAGGTGATGTCAATTCAATACATATATACAATGTGAAGGGCAATACATACATAGAGGTACGTCAGTTTCGCGGATTCATCTGGCAGCAGTCTAGACTTGTAAGTCCATACACCCACTGGCCACAATCTATTCTATTGGCTTATAACCGTACAAGCAGGCAGCAAGCGATATCACTTCGCATTATTTCCTTATTTACTACTGGCTTGCAGTAGTCAAAAGCGTTTCGTAACAGCCGCCAGCAAGTCACAGACATGACAATGAAGTATGCATAATTGGCGGTCAACCTGTCCTGGAATGTATCTGCGAAATTTACATACCTCTATACATACATATTGGACACCGTCACTGTACAATAATAATGATCCTAAGGACAATACACACACTTGATAACTGTTATAACAATATTCAACGTAATAAGAGTAATGTCTCAATCATTTAAATATTCACTTATAGAATAATAAGCTTATGTAAACAAAAAATTCTTCAAATCATTTTTTTAAATTGACAGTTTTTTTTTCACTGAACTTTCTTTTAAATTCAGTAGGAAACTTATTAAACACTTTTGTTGACGTATAATTGATATATTTATGTCATGAGGATAATGTGGGGATGGGATAGTGAATATTGTTACAATTTATTGTGTTATGACTATATCATGTCTTACTAATACTAGTTTTTAAAATTTCCCAATTATCATTAACAAACATTAATAGTGCAAGAATAAACTAATAGACGGATTTTTGAGTACGCATAGAACAACGGATTCTAACCTAAAGGTCACTGAATTCACGAAATTGTTCAGTCCCTACTTATATCACGAGTTGCTAATGAACAGCCATGGGCGTCACCAGGAATTATTTCAAGGGGGGGGGGGCAAAGATTTAGAAATTTAAGTTTAGCTATCATAAAACTAACCTATTATAAGCAAAAACTTATACTTTTTGCAGCGTCTGACGACACAGACCATTGTTTTGCAGCATTTGACGCCAATTAAGACTTTTTCACAGTGCCTGACACAATTAGTGACCTTTTTTTGTAGAGGTCTCCAAGTTCCAGGGGTGGGCAACTGCCCCCCTTTGCCCCCCTTTCGTGACGCCCATTTAAACAGCTGCTGTTTGTGTGAGTATACATATATACTTGGAGGATAGCCTACATGTTAGTGAACCCGCGAATTATTCCCATCTCTAGTTATTATGTTGTGACCAGACAGTAATAAGCGGCACCTACATACCAGCTTGTCAGTGGCTGTAGCGTCAACTAGCACACACTATACAGTTCTATGCAACTTGTGTCCTACATGAGCCGCCACTGGACTGCACTGCGTGTACGGGACACGAATGTAGCACGAGGAGGCGAGAGTAGATTCAGCTGGTATCGAACTGTACGAGCATAAATAACGTAGCAGCGGTTGCTAGGAACACACACACTCACGTACCGACTAGCTCTGTGGACGAACTGGCCGCGACAAGGTGCCGCCACACTATCAAATATTCAACTAGCGCGGTGTGATTGTCTTGACCGCAATCAGCTGCGAGGGTCGCAGGTGCGTGTTTACCAAGGAGGAACTCCTCCTACACCTCGGGTCTTGACCGCTTCCTTGTTTACAACGCGCGAACGCAGTTCCTACATCTGACCTCGCCGCAGAACAGCCACGCCTCTGCACAAATACTCTCTGCCAATAGCCACTGCACAAAGATTTAAAAATGCAGAATGGAATTCCTTTGTACTTTAAAAAAAAAAATTCGAAAATAACGAAAATTAACCTGATATATATCAATTTTTAAAAAGGGCAAAATGACGTTGTTGTGTGTTTTTTTTTTTAATCATTTAGTGCCCATTATATCTAATTTCAGCGTAAATTATTTCATTCGAGTAAGTCACTTGGTTTTTGTTAAACCTATGTTTCAGTAACTTGCAAATACTGACTTTGACATTACGCTATGGGAAAACTATGAGAGCTAAAAAATTTCTACAAATGGAAAATGTGGTCACAAGTAACGTCTATAAAACTAATACTACGCCAAGCAAATATAAAATTTTGAATTTTTCCCACGTGAACATCCTTATTAAGAGTGCGTGGTAAATAAATGAACGCTGAAAACATCAACTGATTTCTACGCTTTTTTCGAAGCCAATATGGATACACTGCTCAATGACAATCCTAGATAATTGTATTTGTCAACTTTACGAGTAAATATTCATCCAGAATTACTAATTCTTTACGCGTGATCTCTTGCCTTGCAGTTAAATGCACGAGGTTCCGGCGTCAGAGATTGTGCCTCAGAAGTTCGTAACACTGGAAACAATTTTGTTTAAAACGTTGGCTAAAACTATTGTCTAGGATTGTTATCGTTTAACTTTCGAAAATTGGCTTCAAGAAACCTACAGTTATAGATAAATGCTTTTAGCGTTGAATTATGTACCACGCCCTCTTAAGGCCATTGTGTTTAGTTTCTACTGTTTTTGCGATAATTATTTGTTTTAAACTTTAACGACAGAATGTATCAAAATTTGTCTGGCAGATTTGTTTAAAATTGTATTTTCCCTGATAGTCAATTTTTTCCAAACCGAGCAAGTATACGGTTTCAAATAAAAAGTCAACTAACTCTAATTTCGTTAGTTACATAATTGACTAAAACCATAGCATTTACTGCCCTGAAAAAAAACTGCCAACATAGGGAAGACGATTAAAAAAAACTGCCAACATAGGGAAGACGATTAAAAAAAACTGCCAACATAGGGAAGACGATTAAAAAAAACTGCCAACATAGGGAAGACGATTAAAAAAACTGCCAACATAGGGAAGACGATTAAAAAAAACTGCCAACATAGGGAAGACGATTAAAAAAACTGCCAACATAGGGAAGACGATTAAAAAAACTGCCAACATAGGGAAGACGATTTAAAAAAAATGCCAACATAGGGAAGACGATTAAAAAAAACTGCCGACATAGGGAAGACGATTAAAAAAAACTGCCAACATAGGGAAGACGATTAAAAAACTGCCAACATAGGGAAGACGATTAAAAAAAACTGCCAACATAGGGAAGACGATTAAAAAAACTGCCAACATAGGGAAGACGATTAAAAAAAACTGCCAACATAGGGAAGACGATTAAAAAAACTGCCAACATAGGGAAGACGATTAAAAAAACTGCCAACATAGGGAAGACGATTAAAAAAACTGCCAACATAGGGAAGACGATTAAAAAAAACTGCCAACATAGGGAAGACGATTAAAAAAACTGCCAACATAGGGAAGACGATTAAAAAAAACTGCCAGACAGATTTTTGATTTCCGCTCTCGTTTAGACGTAAAAAAAAGTGAGTTTGTTTCGTTACCCAAATTAATGGGCTACGAAATTTAATTTAAATGTTTATTCATGCCATAGTTACAACAAATTAGTTTAGTTATTTTCGAATTCTGTGTTAGTATGAACATTCAAATTAAGCTGAGATGTTTTTAAGATACCCCATCTTTGTTTAACAGGACAATAAGTCTGTGTTTTGTAAAGGTTTTATAGCGGTTGTAAAACACAGTTACATAAAAGTTAACAACACGAATCCGACATGAATCGTCTCATAAACTCGGAAGAAGTCTTGAATTAATTTATGTGAAGGACGGCATCTTCGAAATAGGTAAAATCATCATTTTGAGAATGGGTTAGCATACAAAACATAAAATCTTTAGTGCCACATTATATGCTAAGCTCGTACATAAAAATTAAAATAAAAACAATATGAACGAAGTGTAACACGCCGTAAAAAATGAAGAATTTGTTGAGTGCAGCTGGAATGCCCACCTCAAACGCAGTTTAACTTACACGCGGTAAGAAAGACAGTGAAAGACAAACACGTAATTTTTCTGACGGAAACAGGAGTGTAATGTTTATTTTAATAACTCGGTTTGAGCATTTCTTTGATATCAATACATTATTCCAGAATTGCCTGCCTGCCACTTAACGAAACTTAAAATTTGCCGAGTTCACAAAAACGTGTTAGACTTTTTTTAATTTGTCTGAAAATACATAAGCACTAATAATATTATAATTTTACCCAATTTTACCCAATTGTATAGTTAAAAATTAGAAGGAATAAACAACATGTTGACTTTCAATAATTATTTACTTTTAGTGGGTGAGATGACAATGAAGGGATAGCTGGGAAACCGTTACAGTTAACAGTTAAATACGTAGTTTTGTATGGTTATTTTCAAATAACTCTTATAATATTTAACGGATAAATTTTACAGAAAGTTGTGGTGTTATTAATACAACTGCCAACGACAATAAGATTTATGGTGTTAGATACTAAATTCTGGAATAGGCAAATAATATTTAATATATTCACTGAATAATTAGTTATTAAAATCAAAATGTACATAAGTATGTTCTTAGAGTAGAGCATAAGAAGAAGGAATTAGAGTAGATATAAATAGCAGACTTGCATTACCTGACTAATGTGATTATTGCTTATGGTGTATTCTGCATGAAGAGAATTAAATTCACCAAGCAAATAACTGTGATGTAATCTAATAACTAATAAAGATGCTAAGCATGCTTCAACGGTCATTAGTTTATTCATACTACTTGTGTTTGACTTGATTATTCAACATCAGAAAAGAAATACCAGTTATTATTAAAAGCAAAATAATTGGGGGGAAAAACTAAAATAATATATAGCAGGAGCAACTTTAAAGTATTTTTATTTAATTAAAATTTAAACTTCTAGGCCTACTCATTCTATAGCAAAGCGTTTCTGCAAAAAATGAATGTTATATGATACATTTTAGAGCAGTGGAATGTCAGTAGGGCATACAACAGCTCAGTTGAATAATGCAGTTCAATTCAATATAAGTCTCAAGTTGATGGATACAGTTGTGAAGAGTCTCGAAACTCGATAAACGGTTTTTTCCTGTAACGGCCACTATAACATTAAATGTCGTTTCTAATATTTCAAGATATAATTCACTTGGATCTTCTTCTTGTAGAAATTTTAATTCTTGTAGACAATTGCAAGTTATTTAAATAGTAAAACATTACGATTTTAGTTCTTTAGATTAAGTAAAATAAATAGTTTACAGAAAACTTAAATTTTTCTTCTTAATATAACTGTCAGTTTTCTTGCAGTTATTCCAACTTACATTCTTTTTAAATTAAACACATTTAAGTACATTTTGTAAGTTTTTACCAAATCATACAGTAACGTGTACATCATCTAGGGTTGTCCTTGTTGATTAAGAAACATGAGAATTCTTCTATTTACAAGCATTTTTATTTACATATACAATTTTTAAGATAAAATATTTATAAGAGGTTTTCGAAACACAACACAAAAATTTACCTGTAAGTAAACAGTAACCATTACAGAAAATAAAATACTTGATTCAGGCAAATGTCTGAAGCAAAATATAGCAGTATTTTACAGCATTATGACTAGGGCTACGGTTTTGTAGCGAAAATATGTTTGCCTCACTTTGTTCCAGTGTCTCTCGTGCACATCGGCAGCTTTGCTTCATGGTTATTGGCAGCGTGTATTTGTTCAGACACGTCTCACATTTTACTACATCAATCAGAATAAGATTATTGTGACTCCGTACGTCCATAATTTGCCAAGGCAAGTAAGAGTAAAATCATCGAATCACAGACGCTGTAGCAGAGTTGCAGATTTGCACATAAGTAGGACCCGGTAGTTTTCGCGAAAATATTCTTGCATCACTTTGTTCCAGTGCCTTACGTGCGCACCTGCATCTCTGCTTTGTGGTCAGTGATTGGATGCCTTAACATACAACGTCTGGAGGTTAACCCCGCAAATCACAGACGTGTTGTGTCACAGTTACCCGTGTACTGATAGGCACAGTTAAATTAACAACAACTCTGCACAAAAACACTCTGTCAATAGCCATGAAGTTGAGCAGCAGGAGTGCGTGTAAGACACTGAAACAAAGTGGGGCAAAAATCTTTTCGTCATAAAATGGTGGCTCTAGTTATGACTAATGAGGAAAAATAATCCTCACACTCTGGCTCATAAACTTCTGACTTCTATAAAATTAAAAATACAACACAATACACGTTTTGACTGTCTAATGGTGTTCGCTTACCTGGCTGTTGAACTGTTTGAGTGGTTTAGAAATACGCGTTTTTTTAATGCTTATCATTAGAGATGATGGTATATCGCGAAAATTTTCTGTTCCAACATAGCCTTGAAAACACTGACACAACGTAACTGTCTGCAGATCAATAATAGGCATCAAATACTACAATAGCGGAATTCTTATTGGCTTAGTCAAATAGGGAACAGCACCACGTACAAGCGAAAGCCAGTAATATTTTTGATAAGTTGAACGTACGTTGAAGCCTAGCAAGTAGTCAAGTTTTCCCGCGATAAACCATCATCTCTACTTATCATGTTTCAAACCTGTCCTGTCGCCATGCCCGTGAGCTGCACTAGAGTGCGTTTTGTCGCCGACTCAGTAAGCAAGAAGTGAAAACATGCGAAATGTCGCATTGTTATTATTAGAGACGAGTTCGTTTAAAATGTTTTATTTAAAATTCTTGCGCACGTACGTAATTTCTGAGACTTTGTTGCCAATTTACTGGAAATCTTCCTTGAGAACTGTCAACCAACAGCAGACCTGCGCGAAATCACTTACGGATTCTCACTACTAACTCTTCAGATGTACTGTACAACTGGTCTCTCGCAAGATCAGAAGTCAATGGACACGTAATTGAAGACAGAATAGACACAGGACTGAAGAGGTCAGAAATCACATCGCAATATTTCACGACTGCGATATTTGATAAGTCAATTCCTGACTGCATGAGCTGAAAGACAATGTGCTTTTTAAGCATTGTCTCGGAGCTTTCTGACATAGAGGAAAATTTATTTTTCGCACAGTTAATACTTATCAAAATATATGTATAGTAAACCTACCCTACTTCGTGACACTAAGGGCCGTAGCTATAAACTGCATTTGAATGACAACCATAGAGGTAATATATAGTAGAGGGAGCATGACGTCACAAATGTGCGTCCAACATGGTCTCGAGAGTTTGGTGTCGTTTATTTATGTTTTATCGGCTTTAAAATGCAGTCGTGTTGTTTGAAACTCATAGCGTACCTTCCAGAATATGTATTTAGTCATGTGGTGTCACCAAGACCTCGGTTCAAAACCTTATAGTAAGTACGTATAGCTAATATTTACCTTTTACTAAAAACAGCTGGGTTAAGGAAAACAGTAACGTGGCAGACATTGTTTACATTTGTCGTTCTGAAATTTCTACGCAATTATACTATGCGATATATGGTAGTATGCTCTCCTTAGTTCGTATGTTCATATGGTACCAAAATAACCCAAAATGGTTGTGATTACTAAGCAATTATGATCTTTTCTCTCAATGTTATTTCAAATCTCCCGTGCATATTTCACTAAAGTCACGTGGCGCATGTTGAACACACAATTTCGTACGCAGCTGTATAATATAGAGGATACTCCCTCTACCCTATAGTTAATCTAAGATGACAACCAACTGCGCACCAATGTTTTCTCTATGGGGATAACAGTTGGTTGTCATTCGAAAGCCGTTTATAGATACGGCCCTAAATCTTCGATCTTCAGTAACAGAAATATGATACACATTTAATTGTGATCTTATATTTGATATATAGTTACTTTGTTGGAGGACAATTATGTACTATGTCGTGTATTTGTGCTCGTAAATTGTTAATGTAAGGAACAGAACTGTTCGCCATCCTGTAAGTATTTGGATTTCTCCCCTAGAGGAGCAATGCTCAGGGACCATATCAGTAATAAATAAATAATAAAAATACTGGTCATTTATTGCTGAGACTACACATGCCTGCTCTCTGTTGGGAACCAAGTGAACTATGTGTACAAACCGTTACAAACTTGGCGGTTTATCTCAATATTAAAATTTATCATGATAAATGGTCATTGTACCCTTCATAGTATTTTCACTGTAAAGTAAGCACTTCTGTAGTCTATCTTGTCAAAAATTAATTTCAGAAATACATTTCAAAATAGACGTCAAACATAAAATTTTGAATTCCTTGAAATAAATACACCGTATCTACTATTCAAAATGTTATTCTTAAAACAAGAAGAATAATACAAACCGATTGGAAAGAAGTAAAAATTACTAGGACTTAAAAACTTACCAACATCCCAGAGTGATCTTTGCTACAGAGTTTCGATCAATGAAATGACAAGGTTACTTCAATATGTCCCATAATTCCAGCAGAACGAAGATAACACAGCGTGCCAATATTTCAGCACACGTAACTGCAAGTATCAATGCGGTACTAGGCGCGATCGCTTGACTTCCGGCAAAAGGAGAACATGATCTAAGTGATTTTTCGCAACCGACCGGATTTATCGTGCTACACTGAGAAAAAGGATTTGTTGAGTTAACCAAACATTTGTTTGTATATGTGCAACCAACAATGTAGTGTTGATTCAAACAAATATTATGTTGAACGCCAGATTTTGTTAAATCAACAATACTGAATTATTGTTTCAACATCTGGTTTAGCTACTTTAACTAAATGAGATTATGAAATAACATGACTGCTTTGTTAATCTAACAAAAAAATGGCTGTCAACTAAATATTTGTTTAAAACAACACTACATCGTTGTTTGCACATATATAAACAAATATTTGTTTGAATCAACCAGTATTTTCTCTCAGTGAATACTTAAAAATCTCTGGCTCTTTTTTAATGTTATATTACCTGAAATATTTACTTCTAAATTTCAATTTTTGCTGTGGGTTGGGAAAGGAAAATTTCGCGAATTCCTTAATTTGCTACTCAATTACTTACTTATTTCTGTTCACGAACACCGATAGTGATTTTACACCAGAATTATATAGCAAAGCTTCTGTGTCGCGTACACACTTTCACTGTTTACTGACAACTTTCAGTACATATGGAAGAAAAATATATTTCTGATGTTGTTTGCTATAATCCATCATGTATAACTGTAGAGTTCCCGAGAACTATTTCACACACAAGACATGCATGTGATTCCTAAATTAGTTAAAATATGTTGTATTATTTAAGTTATGACAACTGCAGCATAAGTAGGAAACAAGAATTTTATTTATATTCAAATCACATTGGCAACCCTGCTTGGGGACTTCGCATGCGCCGTGGCTCTAAGTGCGCATTGCGCATGTGCGTGAACATACACTACGATGAAAAATAGGACGGGCTGTATCTGTGAAATTAAGTACGGAATTCTGTCTGGACCCAGCGTAGTTGCAGTACACACTGTCGCAGTGCTGCTTGTACTGAATTAGTAGAGGCCGGGAAATTTCGCTGATTCAATGACCTACTATGCATGCTCAAGCCTCGTCTATTCGTTCATTGTCTACTGTTCCACTGAGTAGCAGCTAGTTGACTAATAGTCAGGGCTTGAGTAAGCATAGGATAGTGGAGTCTAATATGCAGGTCACTTAATCCGCGAAATTTTCCGGCCCCTACGATTTGGTACGGAATTGTATACTGAATAATGGATGGTGTACACCGGCCTTTACGTTAATCTTACCAAAACATCACTGGTTTTAGCTTGTACGTGGAGTTGTTACCCTATTTGACTGAACCAATAACAATCCAAGTATTGTAATATGTAGAGTCACGCAAAATTCGCGTTAATTTCTGACAACTGACTAGACTGCAAGTGACTACAGGTTCGTTCGACGTCTCCCGCTGGCCGATATTGTCGTGACTTGCCGCGGAGAATGCTTACACCGTAGATAGGCAAATCTCTGTAAAGACGTAACACACGTAAATGACAACACATGTAAGTTCTTGGCCAATTGAATTGCAGATTATGTTCTGTTATGTACAGGAAAGTGCAGTTTAGTGTGCTAGAGGTACGTCAATTTCGCGGATTCATCTGGCAGCAGCCTAGACTTGTCAGTCCTATACACCCACTGGCCACAATCGATTATCTATTGGCTTATAACCGTACAAGCAGGTAGCAAGCGATAGCACTTCGCATTATTTCCTTATTTACTACTGGCTTGCAGTAGTCAAACGAATTTCGTAACAGCCGCCAGCAAGTCACAGACATGACAATGAAGTATACATAATTGGCGTTCAACCTGACCTGGAATGTATCTGCGAAATTTACGTAACTCTAGTAATATGTGGTGCCTGTCAAACATGATGCAAAAAACGATTGCGTTTTCAAGGGTATGTTGGAACGAGAAATTTTCGTGATATGCCATTATCTTTACTCGTATGTTATTTTTAATGGCTATAAAATCTATTGTCTGTTCAATTTATTGAGGATTTTTAAAATTATAATTTTTAACAATTTCAAACAACTAACACTTTTTTTAAACTATCATCGTGGCCATACATTTTTTTCCTCGACAATTAATGGCAAACGAACGTTACTGCGGACCAGTAACGCTTTATCGTTCGTAAGAAATGGTTGCGTTTGAACCAGACAATTTTTACATAAGGCTTTAGTTACGTCAAAACTTTATTGGGATAAATATAAGAGAAGGACAATGAAAGTATGGAATGAAATTAAGCAAGGGACAAACTAAATTTCACTACAAACGTGAAAAAATGGAATGCGGCTTCAGAGAAATAGATTTACCGGGTTAAAAAAAACTAGAGAAAGCGGAAATTAAGCTATTATTCACAAAAGGTCCGCCCGAACTTAATGATTCTGGGACACTCATTTAACTGAACTGATTGCCAGAGGTGGGAGCAAAAAAAAAAACTCTGATCCAATCAACATTATCTGCATGACGTAGAGCAGGGAAATAATTCAAAGCCCGCGAAGAGATAATCAGTCTTCCAGACCGGAACAGCATTCAACTACGAGAGTAAAATAAAACCCAAACTTCTTCCTATGGCCTGCTGCTCACAGTAGATGATTCTTTGAATTATTCTTTAACTAAACTTAAGGCCATGCTCTATTATTACTACTTGTTTATCTATATTAATTTTTTACGCCGAAACAAGAGCAGTTATCCAAAATCTGTTGGGTAGTTTTATTAATAATAATCGTCTTTTCCGAGTTGGCTGACTTTTTCAAGGCAGTAAGTACTATGATTTTAGCTAATTACGTAATTACCGAAATTCTGGCTAATTGGCTTTTTAGTCGAAACCGTCTACTTTCTTGTTTCTAAAATATTAGCTATCGCGGCAAAAACTATTTAAAACAAAACTGCCAAACAAATGTTTGATATCCGTAACCTTGTAAATACCCGGAAGTTTCTCCAATTAATTTCAGAAGACGTTAGATTTTAAACTCATGTAGACGTTAATTACTTCGTGACTTGGTCTCGGTTACTGAAACTTATCCTTGAAGACTGAGATACCAACAGCAGACCTGCATGAAAACTTTCCCTGACTCCCAGGATACTTTGTTATATGTTCAACTGGCCACTCACTGGAGCAGGAGACAATCAACAAGAAGCTGAAGACAGAGTGTATACAGGACTGTGCAGTCTAGCCAGCAGGGTGTTGAACCCACGACATTCTGGGGTCTGTAGCTATAGTTAAAGCCGTAAAATATAATTATCGCAAAAACAGTAAAGATAAAACAGCATGGCCTTTTTACTGATCTAGTCAACATGGTGATGAAAACTAAGTTTATCATCTAGAATGACTTCCAGGTAGGCCTTCTTGAGCTGCTGTACGAATTGTACAGGCTTGTTCAAGAATTTGATGACTGCTGGCGTTCGTTTAAAGTGGCCTTTTACTGTTATGGCTTTCATCTTGGCAACTGAGAACTGTAATTTACGGCCTCTAAGCAGACGTTACTTACGCACGCTTAGCAGTTTTCGAATAATATTATATCGACCGAAGCTTCGCACACCGCTCGGAGACCTGAGCAGGTGGTCGCATTAAGAGGACGTGGTACATTATTCAACGCTAAAAGCATTAATCTATAACTGTAGCCAATTTCCGAAAACTAAACAATATAAATCCTAGACAATAGTTTTAGCCAACGTTTTAAACAAAATAGTTTCCAGTGTTACGAACTTCTGAGGCACAATCTCTGACGCCGGAACCTCGTGCTTTTAACTGCGACGCAAGAGATCACGCGTAACTAATTAGTTAATTCTGGATAAATATTTACTCATCAAGTTGGCAAATACCATTGTCTAGGATGTCATTGAGTATTTTATCCACTTTGGCTTCGAAAAAAGGGTAGAAATCAATTGATGTTTCCAGCGTTCATTTATCTACCAAGCACTCTTAAGGGGCCTCCGTACATTTCCTTCAAATGCGTTGCAGCGAGTTACGACTAGTCTATTTTTGACGAAACTATTTAACGTACATAATATCTGCATATCTATGAAAAGAATAGACACTTCATACTACGTTGCCATAGTTTTAAAAAAAAATCTATACGTTTATTAAAACCATTAATTTCTGGTCCTCAAAATGGCCAAAAATGGCTTTTCCAGGGTGACGTATCTGGAAAATTAACAATCAAATTCGAGAAAACGCAACTGTAGAAACAAGCGTTAGACTTTGCACTACACTGCCCACAAATAAAATGATATGGTCACCGCTTAAAGTCCCATTGGATGAAGGAAAATAGTAAAGCACTGCACGTCATCTGAGGGGCTTGCGCGGAGAGGCGATAATACATTACATACGTCGGTTAGTGGCAACCTTACCGCTCCTGCCTAACACACACAAATACAGCCTATCTAGGGAGGCCCCTTAAATTAGTGTGTGTTCTCATCTACAACTACTTGGGATTAAAAAAAAAAAATTTCCCAGTAATCTCAGTATGTAATCAAGGCTACGCGAAGACGGTAATCTGAGAAAGGAGCGGCGGTATCCCAATAGAGAAATTCCAGAATCCTTCGGAATGCCTTCGTGAGCAACTGGGCACCTCAGATATGGGGATTCGCAGCATGGTCTGGAGTATTAAAGGAGAACGCCGTAGGTAGGCGGATATTGAATTCTCCAGTTAGGAGAGGTATTGCCCGTAAGAAAGCTAACTTACTTAGTTCATACGCCATTATTAGTGTGGCGACAGACCACGGCTGTCCAATTATAGCTAAGGCGAGGTCTGCGAGTAAAGTTACCAAACATCTGGATAGAAGAGAACATATCCTTTTTAAGTAATTTTTTGTGTCTGAACGGATTTCTCGTGTAACTTAATAAATAAACTAAAATGTATTTTTAAGAGCGAGTATACAACTAAAAAGTAAAAGAAAAAAAATTTTTACTGTATTCAGTTAAATATTCAAGCCACTGGAAAACCACATCCTTGGTCACTGATCAGAGACGCAGGCAGTACATACTTAATAAAACTTACATGAACATATAATTTTTTAAAAATTTTTAAATTTTCTTAAATTCTTGAGGTTTTATTTTAAGTGCAACGATTTTTCACGCCTCAAAAATAGATCACAAATTTTGAACCGGAAAAACCGATATACCAGCGAAGTAAGTTTAATAAATGCTTGTGAAAAATGTCCGGCTTTTCAACGAGATGAGAAATTACATTAAATGTGTACTTCCCTTCTAGGCATTCTTATATTTTTGGTTCGTACAACCATTTCAAGCATTATGGTTTATGTTACTGGCACTGAATTTCCGTAAGTTATTTCAACAGCTAATATAAACTTTGTCTGTTCACTTCAACGAAGATTTGAGGGTCGTTTGCGCAAAATTTACTGCCATAACCTGTTACAAAAAAAAAAAATCTAGTGCATTCAATGTCGCCACAATTAGCACGCAAGTGTTATTTACTCGTAATAAGTTTATTTCCGGCCACATATTGATTTTGTTTTGCTTCTCTTCATGTGCACGCCTCATCGATAAATTTTTAACGGTAACTTAGGGATCATACTACTATATGATATTGTCATACGGCAATTTGATGAAGAAACGAACTGAAGTGAAACAAACAGCAGAACTATATAAATACTCACCTATTTTAAAAGAGCCAACTGTGGAAAAAATTTTAACGATTGCAAATCCTTCAGCTAATTGTTACAAAACTTATTAAAACAAAAAATTATATATAAACACAAACAGTTTTTAAATTGAACTAAAAAGTACAAAATACAGATCTCATATTAAAATACGTGTAATATTAAATCGAAAAACGTGGGGCGCATGCTATCGGTGCTAACTGATGTAGGAATAGTGACGTCACTGAAAATGATTGTGAGTTTTCTCAACGAAAGCTACTTTTTACGCTCCTTATTTTTATGTATTGAATGCGTAACAAGTTTGTTAGATTTAATCTTGCACGTATTTTAATAGGGGACCTTATTGTGCCATTTTTAGTCAGTTTTAAAAACGCAGTATATACAGGTTTTCACTAATATTATATTTTTTACATTAATATAATGTCATGTGTTTTAAAACTTAGTATGTAAAATTATTATTATTTTTACTATTTCCTCCTATTACATCGCATTGTCACCAGTTCTGAGCTATATTTTTAGTTTCACGTAGGCCTGCTTCGCTCGTCGGGAAGTTATTTTATAAAGATGATTGCATAATTTGTCCCTAACAGACAGACAAAAAAAGAGTTAAAATCATATACAAAATATTTTTCATTGTAACCAAACAGCAAAACACGCAGGCAAGAAAGCGCGTTAATAAAACGTTTTTAAAATACCAGCGTCGCTGAAAATGTACGAACTTTATTTCTGAGTCAGTTCGCGACATCATCTTGTCTCGCCTTCACATACTCTCTCCGCCTACCCATTCTCCTTTACATCCACCATCCCTCTTTCCCCTAAAAAAAAAAAAAAAAATAGCTTGGAAACCCGAGTTCTGTATCAACAAGGACCTCCTCTAATACACTTAAATCGCTTGTGATGACCTGTTTACTTAAAAAAATAATACATAAAAAGGCAATAGCAATGGCGTTAGCCTGAACCGATGTGTGCGTGTGTGGTCCGTGTGTGTGCGTTTGTCACCCATACAAACAAACAGTGTCTTGAGATTGCCAATAAGTAGAGGAACGTCAATTTCGCGGATTCATCTGGCAGTAGCCTAGATTGCTCAGTCCTGTACACGCTCTGGGCATAGTCGATTATTAATTTGCTAACAACATTTCAAGCGATCGCTCTATGAATCATTTCCGTATTTACTACTGGCTTGCAGTAGTCAAATGCGTTTCGTGACAGCCGCCAGCTAATCACACACGTGATTATGAAGTATAAATGTTTGGTGTTCAACTTGACCTGTAATGTATTTGCGAAATTGACGTATCTCTACTAAAAGTAGAGATGGTGTTTTATCACTGGAAAAATTGTCTATTTGTTGAGTTTCGAGTTGCAGCGTACTGTTACAAAATGGTTTTATTTTGTAAGTCGTTATTATATTAGAGTTCATAAGTTATTATTAGTTTGGGGGGTTTCACTCAGACGGTAGCTACACTGTGGGTTTATTTAGATGTTATTTAGGGTTAATGACTTTAAGACAGTTTTGGTTAAACGAGCATTTGCTATACTACAATGGCAGGTACTCTGAATACAAAATAGGTTACAATGTGTTCTATTTATTTAGGAGGGGAGCGCAATATTACTGAATATTAAGTTATTATATTAAGTTGAGAGTTGCTGCCACATAACTAGATCTGATGACCTTACCGAAAGCTGGATTGATGAGGAGACGGCATCGACGGACGAGCACGCACCCGCCGGGGCTCGAGCCCGAGTCCCCGGCGGAGAACTGCACTGCTGTTGACCTGATGAGTGCTGGTGGACGAGCGCTCGACGACAGACGACAGACAGACAGACAGATAGACCCCGTTTGCTTGGTAACAGAACCATATATCGGCGTGCTTGTCCTCAATATTGTGCAACTACGAGGGGGGTGAGGTGAGTTGCTGTCTTCCGTGGTTTCCCAACGCTGACCTGATTGCCGCTCGGAAGTCTTGCTGTCCGGCTTGCCAGGCAATATTGCAACAGTACGTTCATCTTACGAAAAGAAGGCTGACTTTCGCTTGTGCGTTGGTCTGTTCCCCTATTTGACTAAGCCAATAATAAACCCGCTATTGTAATATTAGATGCATATTGTTGGTATGCGGACAACTACGTTGTGTCAATGTTTTCAAGGCTATGTTGGCACAAACAATTTTCGCGATACACCATTATTTCTGCTCATAAGAGACCATGGAACATAATTCAGTGCTAAAAGTACCAACTTAAAATT